>JAJJID010000560.1:0-21945 GCA_022204955.1 Macrophomina pseudophaseolina
TATATTTCTTAGAATAATTTTCGGCAATCACGGATTACTAGAAGAACTCGTATTAAATAGAAATTAACTATTTATATCCTAATTCTAGTAATCGCTTACCCGATAGCTTAGCGCTAAATATAAGCTCTTTATAACGGCACACCCACAAACAGATGAATAGACGAAATAAATAAACTAAACGCTAGAATAATATCTATACTATTATCTTAATTACACATAAGATAACTAGGTCGAGCTACTACCGCTCATTTAATTCGCCTATAACAGCTTAAAAGCGTTAGCTATATAAGAATTACTGTTCTACGCTAACTATAGGTATGAACTAACGACCTATAGATATCTAATACTAAGTGAGTTATTAGCCTAGAAAGAAATCCTTAAAGCGGACTAGCTAAAGGCACTCTATAAATAAATATACCTAGACCTAGAATTCGTAGCCCTATAAATAGGTAAATACTATAATAGACGGCACTAGAAGGCACTAAAGCTAAAAAGAAGAAATAAAATTTACCTTCTTAGTAAAAATTTTAAACGAAAAAAGAACGACCGACTAAGTAAAAAATTAGACTTTAAAAAAGTCGGTCCCTTTAAAATCGAAGAATAAATCGAATAGGTTAATTTTCGCCTTAAATTACTAGATACTATACGGATACACCTAGTATTTTACGTCGCTCTACTTGAGTTAGTACCTTAGGACACCGCGCTAATTCGCTATATAAAGAAAATAATACCCGAAAACCTAGACGCCGATAAAAATAGAGAATAGAACGTAGAATAAGTCCTAGATAGCGGCTATATTAATAGTTAGTTCTAATACCTCCTTAAATAGAAGGGAGATTAGAATAATACCTAGAAACTACTAGAACTCTATAACTATTAAGAACTTATTAATAAGTTCTACTATTAAAACCTAGATCGACTAATACTGTCAACTCGTCGTATATAAAGAACCTAAAGTTAAAATTAATAAACGGAGATAACTGTGCCTAATTAACTAAGCCGAAACCCTTAGGAGGCATAGAACCTGAACTAACGCTAGAAGACCTAACGGACCGAGATAAACCCATAACGGTATTAGCTAAGGTATCGCTATGTAAAAGCTTTAACGATCTCCCTGCCTTAGTATTTTTAGGGTTAACGGGCTTTCTAGCCTCGCGAGACGACTTAAGACAGTTTAATTCCTTTAGCTTCTCTATGGTTATAGTCTTCTTCGAGAGTATTAAATAAGTACGATGCTTTAAGAGATTCTTCTATTTCTCTAAATAAGATAAACGGGCTATTACAGCCTATATAGCCTTACGAGTCTTCTCCTAGTCCGTACGCACTTTAGCGCACGCCCAATCGAGATGGTTAACTAGAGTTAAATATTAGTAATAGTAGAAGACGATAGAAATAGAACGTATAATCCGCGGTATTAAAACCCCCGCTATCGTAAGTAGTCTAACTACGACGAGTATACTCTCTATAACGAAAAGAACTTTTAATATCTATCTAATACTCTACAGGCTCGCCCTTAGAAGCTAAGAATAAATAAGAAGAATAAGAAATAGATATCTCGTAGCCCTCGTAATTAATACGCTTACTTAGAAGAACCTATTTAGTATATTTACGTTTCGAAGGCATCGTGAAAATTTACTAGAGAAAAGAAAGAAAGAATAAGAAAAACCTAAGATATAAATAAGCGGATAAATCTTCGGGCCGAAGATCCTTAAGAGGAGGGATAGTATTATAAACCCTAGAGAATAAGGGCTTTATGACCTTACGGGTAGAAAGCCCGCATGAAAAAAGGCACCATAGAAACTAAGAATCCTTACAGGTAGAAGAGCCGTACGGCCGAAACGCCTACACAAAAAAACTAGCCTTAAGAAAAGACGGCGCGTACGGCTCTAAGCCCGGTAGTAATAGAAGCCCGCACGGAAACGACGCCCGCATAGTATAGCGACTACCCAAGAGAATAGTAGAACCGAGTTCCTATAGAAGAAAGACACTTATAGAAAAAGAGTATAGATCTAGGAAACCGACTTCGAATATAAGAAACGAATAAGAGAATATCGAATATATCATTTACTTACTAGAATAAAAGTCGGGTTCCGGAAAATAAACCTTAGTGCCTAAGTTACATAGGGCCTACCGGGCCTACTAAATAATAAAGAATTACGACTATCCTCTATAATACTTAGATAACTAAGAATAATAACTATCCACTACTATCTATAGATTACTATATATTTCCTATAGTATATAGATATACTCCTTAGATAGTACTTTAATCTTTATAGTTAACTTAAGATTCTAATATAGACTTATTAGAGATAATAAGCCTAACGTATACCGCGCCCTAATCTATTATATAATTACTATCTATTATTCTAATCCTCTACCCTTCTCTTATCCTTTAAGGTAAACCTACCATTACCCAACCCTACTAGGTAATTCTAAAGCCTAGTAGAAAAGGCCGCCGTTATACTACCGTAAAGAAGTTAGAGAAGCTTAATCGTTTAGAGGCGGCCCGTAAGGCTAGGAATCTTATTAACCCTAAGAATACTAAGGAGGGGCAATTGTTAAAGTGTTTACGTAGCGATGCCTTAGCTAATAATACTATAGAGTCGTCCTAGTCTATTAGGTCTCCTAGCATTAGTTTAGGTTCTACGCCACCCGAGGGTTCCGGGTTAGTTAATTAGGTGCGGTTATCTCTATTTATTAATTTTAACTTCGGGTTCTTTATATATAACGAGTCGGCGGTATTAGTCGATCTAGGTTTTAGTGATAGAACTTATTAATAAGTTCTTAATAGTTATAGAGTTCTAGTAGTTTCTAGGTATTATCCTAATCTCCTTCCTATTTAAGAAGGTATTAGAACTAACTATTAATATAGCCGCTATCTAGAACTTATTCTACGTCCTATTCTCTATTTTTATTAGCGTCTAGGTTTTCGGGTATTATTTCTTCTATATAGCGAATTAGCGCGGCGTCCTAAGATACCGGCTTAAGTAGGGTATAACGGCGGCCTCTTCCACTAGGCTTTAAAATTACCTAGTAGGGTCGGGTAACGGTAGGTTTACCTTAAAGAATAAGAGAAGAGTAGAGAATTAGAATGATAAGTAGTAATTACGTAATAGATTAGGGCGCGGTATACGTTAGGCTTATTACCTCTAATAAGTCTATATTAGAATCTTAAGTTAACTACGAAGGTTAAAGTACTATCTAAGGAGTATATCTATATACTATAGAAAATATACAGTAATCTATAGATAGTAGTGGATAGTTATTATCCTTAGTTATCTAAGTATTATAGAGGATAGTCGTAATTCTTTATTATCCGGTAGGCCCGGTGGGCCCTATATAACTTAGGTGCTAAGGCCTGTTTTCTGAAACCCGACTTTTATCCTAGTAAGCGGACGATATATTCGATATTCTCTTATTCGTCCCTTATATCCGAAGTCGGTTTCCTAGATCTATACTCTTTTCCTATAGGTGTCTTTCTCCTATGGGAACTTAGTCCTATTATTCTTCTAGGTAGTTACTATACTGCGCGGGTGTTATTCCCGTATGGGCTTCTATTACTACCGGGCTTAGGGCCGTACGCGCCGTCTTTCCTTAAGGCTAGTTTTCCCGTGCAGGCATTCCGGCCGTGCGGCTCTTCTACCCGTAAGAGTTCTTAGTCCCTACGATACCTTTTCCCGTATGGGCTTCCTACCCGTGGGGTTATAAAGCCCTTATCCTCTAGGGTTCGTAACATAGGGTAACGTAAAATACTAGGTATATCTATATAGTATCTAGTAATTTAAGGCAGAAATTAATCTTTCTAATTTATTCCTCGATTTCGAAGGGACTAATCTTTTTAAAGTCTAATTTTTTACTTAGTTGGTTGTTTTTTTTTTATTTAAAATTTTTACTAAGAAGGTAAACTTTATTTTCTCTTTTTAGCTTTAGTATCTTCTAGTACTGTCTATTATAGTATTTACCTATTTATAGGGCTATAAATTCTAGGTCTAGGTATATTTATTTATAGAGTGCCTTTAGCTAGTCCACTTTAAGGATTTCTTTTTAGGCTAATAACTCGCTTAGTATCGGGTATCTATAGGCCGTTAGTTCATACCTATAGTTAGCGTAGAACAGAGATTCTTATATAGTGAACACTTTTAAGCTATTATAGGCGAACTAGGCGAGCGGAAGTAGCTCGATCTAATTATTCTACGCGTAGTTAAGGTAGTAGCATAGATATTACTCTAGCATCTAGTTTATTCGTTCCGTCTGGCCGTCTATTTATAGGTATACTATTATAGAGAGCTTATATCTAGTGCTAAGCTATCGAGTAAGCGATTACTAAAATCGGGATATAAATAGTCGATTCTTATCTAATACGAGTTCTTCTAGTAATCCATAGTTACTGAAAATTATTCTAAGAAATATATAGGCGAGTTCTTCTACATCTACTAATTTAAGGAATAGTAAGTAGTAGGTGTATTTTATTATTCTATTAACGATAACTAGAATCGAGTTATATTTAACTTTAGTAAGCGGTTCTCTTAACTTAGATAGGTCCGTAATAAAGTCTAGCGAGATAGATTACTAAGGACGCTTCGGCGCCGGTAGTAGCTAAAGCTATTCGTAGAATGCATGTCTCACGGTCTTACTTCTAATATAGAGGTTATATTATAAGACTACCCATTAGACAGTTCTTTTAAGCCCTAGAAAGTAGTAGCTTCTCGTAATTTATTTTATTATCTTATCTATTCCTTAATAACCGTATACTAGGGCTTTATATATATCTTTTACGAGTTCTTCCCGTAGTTTAACCGGAACGTAGATTAATCCTAAAAATAGAATTATACCATCTGCGTTTTTAGTTACTCGGGGGTCGTTTTCGAGTTCTCTAATTTCTTAAGCCGTTACATTATCTACGTAGGCATCTCGGATCTTACGCTTCTATTTGTTACCTTTGAGGCGTATTGCTAGGGCTAGTCGTCGAACCGGGGTAAGTAAGTCGTCTAGTCCTTCCTTAAGCCATGCCTATTTGATGCTATAAATAGTAGTAATCTAGCGGCTACAGCTAGTGAGTATAAAAGACCTGTCTTCCTACGTATCGAGTACTATAGGTTATAGATCTAGCTTTTCCTCGATATAGTTAGCTCGTCTACTTAGCGCGTCTACGCGAGCATTTTTAGATTTCTTTCTATAGGTAATCTTTATATCGTATAATACTAGTTCTTTAGCCTATCTAATCTATCGTTAGTTTAGTTTCTTAGTAGTAGTAAAGTATGCTAGGTTCTTGTAGTCGTAGTATACTATAATTTAGTATTTAGCCCCTTCTAGGTAGTATCTCTATTCTTTAAAGACTATAATAATAGCTAGGAGTTCCTTATCGTAGATATCATAATTCTTTTTGGGGCCTATTATTTTCCTTAAATAGAAGGCGATAGGGTGTAGTCTACCTTACTCGTCTAGCTAGCTAAGGACTACTCTAATAGCGTAGTCGGAGGTGTTGGTCTCGACTGTAATAGGTAGGTCCGGGTTATAGATACCTAGGACCGGTGCTTCTATAAACATATACTTTAGTAAGTCGAAGGCTATTTATTATCTTTTCCCCTATATAAACCCGTGTTCTTTCTTAGTTAAGTCTATAAGAGGTATTAATACCTTCGCATAGTTTAGGATAAACTTCTGATAAAAGTTAGTAAATCTAAGGAAGGATTATACTTCTTTAACGGTTCTTAGTGTGGGCTAATCTCTTATTATATCTAGTTTCTTGTCGTCCATGCTAATGTGTCCTGGGGTAATAATAAACCCTAGGTACTTAGTCTTCTAGGTATACTATTCGCTTTTTTCTAGGGCAACTTGGAGGTTTCGCTCATCTATGTAAAGCACTGAGGCTTAGTAGAGGATTACTAAGCTATACTAGTAATAGTAAAGCCTAGTAAGCAGTCGGAAGGAGAGGACTCTCTATTAAAGAGTAACTAGGTAGGAGATTTAATAGAATAAAGAGGGGAGAAAGAGTAATAAGTTTTATATCTCGTGTTTTATTATTGCGCATCTCAACGAGTAGAACTACGGTACTATCTAAGGATTTTTATATACGAGCCTTTATAACTTAGTAATAATATAATTACTAAGTAGAACCTCCTAGAAGTATCTTATTAGAAATCCAGTTAAGGTAATTTCTAAGAAGATAGATTCTAGACCTAATCCTTATTCGATTTTATATATTTTTATATCGTAATGATCGAAATTGGTCGAACTTTAAGAATATATAAAAAGGTTTATAATCCGTCTTAAACTCGTTTAGTTATTTGCCACTGAAGTTATGTAGTAAGTTTTGCCACTAAGGTTTGCCACTGTGATTTGCCACCTAAGTAGCTCCCTTTAAAAGCCTGTTATATATCTTAGATGTTTATTTAATATTTAAGATAATAACGTGTTATTATATTAATAAGCCACGCTTATATAAGCTTACTTATTAATATTTAACAGTCTAAGGCCTATAGGACTTTTCCTATATGCTTAGTGTGTTCTTCGAGCGTTTTTGAGTAGATTAGGATATTATCTAGGTAAGCTAAAGCGAATATATCTAAATACGGACGTAGCGTATCATTAACTAGGCTCTAGAAGGTAGCCGATACGTTAGTAAGTCCGAAGGGCATTACTGTATACTCGTAGTGGCCGAATCTAGTTCGGAACACCGTTTTCTATTCTTTACCTTCCTTAATACGGACTAGGTGGTAGCCTTCTCGGAGGTCTAACTTCGTAAAGTACTTAGCGCATCTAAGTTTATCCTATAGTTCGTTAATGCGAGGTAGTAGGTAATAATTTTTTACTATAATATCGTTTAGCTGTCGATAGTTAACGTAGAGACGGAGCTTACTATTTTTCTTTAGTACGAATAGGATCGGGTATCTAGCCGGTAATAATAACGGGTGGATATAACCTCGTTCTAGATTCTTATTGATATATTCCTATAGCGCTTTAGCCTCTTTCTTAGATAAGGAGTATATAAGCTTAAACACTAGCTACGTTCTTAGAAGTAGGGGTATCTCGTAATTCTATAGCTAATACTCTAGTAGCTATCCTTTACCTCTTTTCTAGAATATTCTTAGTATATCCTAGAACTATTATAGGACGGTTTCTAATTCTGGTATAGGTACTAATTTATTCGGAGTAGGCCTTATAATTCCATTAAGGTCTACGTTAACCTCGGCTGCCGAAATGCCTTGTTTAATAATATCCGTCCACTTATACGTGGATAGGTTATATCTTCGGTAGATCCTCTAGGGGTAGTCTCTTCTAATTGGCTTTAGGACGTTATTATCCTCCTAGCGAAGGCCCTATGTTATACGAGCTAGGATTTTCTACTTATATTCTAGGCTTATTTTAATAAAGATTATATACACCTTTTCTCCTCGGTTTCTTATTTGCTTTAATATGTCTATTAAGATTTCCTAGATATCTAAGGGGTCTTTCTTAACCGTCGGTGTTCTTCTAGTATTTACTAGGTGTCTAACGTACTCCTTATTTAGAAAGGTAACTATTTTTTTCTTCTATCGAATATATAGCTCGTAGGTTTCAAACTATAGAATTCCTAGAATAATATCGTATCCTAGTATAGAGGTTACGTTAAATATAATCTTCTCTATATATTTTCTAATAGTAAGCTTTACGAGTTCTATTTCGACCCGAATCTACCCTTTATCGTAAGAGGTGGCGGACTCATCTATCGTTTTTAGCGAGTAGGGGTAGTCTTTCCCCGTAAGTCTAATATTATTTTAAGTAGCGAAGATATAGCTAATAAAGTTACCTTCTACTCCGCTATCGAGTATAGCTATTACGGTTCGTCCGTAGATAGTTACTAGTATTCTAAGAACTTTTCCTAAGGTGCGTGTACTATTTGGTATACGTAAAACCTAGTTAAGGAACCTATCCGACGGCCCCTTCTAGGGTCCCTAAATAGGGGAGCCGTCTAGTTTTTTAACCTAGATTAGCCGTAGATTTTATTATGTATATAATCTTCCTATTCATTAACTTATAGGTGTACTTACTTCTAATAGGTCTAGTTACTATTATTTAGCTATCTTCGCTAATAGACCCGGTCCTTTCGTACTTAGTATCTAAAGATCGGACGGTTAAGTTTCTCATTAGAAATCTACTATAGTATACGGTTCTAAATAGTTACTATTTTGTGCTAGTAGAGAATTCTCGCAAGTTCTTAGAGAAAGTTATAGTCCACTTATTCGCGTGTAGAGATCCCTTAGTAGTAGCGTATAAGAAATATTATATCTATAGTTACTAGAAGTTCATATCTTTTTTTATCTTATTTAATCCGAGTTTTCTAAAGCGTGTTCTAGCGCTATTCCTAGATAACCGTTAGAGCGAGGCTTTCTTAATGCGGAATCTATATTATCTAGGTACGGTTGCCCTATTCGTCTTATAGGTAGCTACTAATACTATATCTCTCAGCTAGAACTTCTAGTTCGGCGAGGGTATCCTATTTATTGGATAGCATTAGGGCATCTCCTAACTATATACTATTCTTACTTTTAGTTATATTCTCGTAAAATTCTTCTATGCTGTTGTTGACGAGTTCTTAGTCTAGGGGAAAATTATCAATAAGGTCTTCGATTTCTAGTATTTCCTTATTATATGTGGCTAGGTTTAACTATTAGGGTTTAGAGGAGTACTATCCGGTAGCTTACTTATCGCTCTAGTGGGTAGTATAGTTATTATTAAAGCAGGTGGTCTAGCTTATAGCTATATAGTTAACTTTCTTACTTATAGTAGATGCGGAGCGGGGTTCTTCTTCTTTCTAGGTAGCGCTAGCGGTAGTCTTACCGGGTTTATTCTATTATAGATAGCGGTATTAGGGGTTCTACTTATCTTTATAGTAGATATAGAGTCCTTAGTTAAAGCGTTCTATTTCTTGCTCTATCTACTAACGTCGGGGTTATCGTTTATAGCCCTTGTTATTTTATTAAGTAGCATCTAATTCTATAGCGTCGCCTCCTTCTTAAGTATATTTAGAGCGTATAGGGCGCGAAGTATTAGCTTCGTAGTTATTTCCTTTATAGCGCTCCGTCTATTACTCGAAGAGGCGGTTATCGTACTTAATTACTAGCTTAATAAGTTCGTCTAGCGTTTTAGGGTCGTCCTGGGTTATAAGTTAATCCTTAACTTTTTCCTTAAGTCCTCGGTAGTAGTAATCTATAAAGGCGCGGTCCGACTAGTCGTCGAGATAGACCGCGGCCTTCTAGAACTCGGTAGTATACTCGGCTACTAAGGTTTTCTATTAAATATTTATAATGGCTCGGCGTGCCTTATATACTTTATCTAGATTGCCGAAGCTCTATTTAATTTAATTAACGAAGTATTTATAGCTAGTGAAGATCTTACTAGTATCTTTCTTTTATTAGCTTAGCTCCTTACTTATGCGGTCCCTAAGGTAGGGTTCGAACTACTAGGCTACGGTATCACGTAGATACGTAGTAGTGAATATAACCTTTCAATCCTTACTTTTAAATTCGTGAGAGTTAAAGAAGAAGTAAAGATTAAGTTAAGATAGAAAGGTTTAGAGCTTCTTTTAATTATTATAAAAGAGATTAGGTTTAGCTATCTTTATAGTAGTTTTTTTAACTTGGGTCGGCGACTTGTTTCTAGACATAAGGTCCATTAGGGGAGTTATAATAGGAGCTAGTACCGGAGTAAAAGTAGCTTAGTTGCGAAGCTCGTTTACTTATTAATAGAGCTAGGTATTCTTATTAGTCTACTTCTAAAGTTATCTGCGTAGCTCGCTGATCTAGCCCTATATATCTTAGATAACCTAAAAGAGGTCGGCTATGGTTAGCTATAGAGAACTATTATTATTTATATTAATATTATTTATTATATTACTTAGTTAGTATTAAGTATTAGGTAATACTATCTTTTATTAGTCGTTTCTCTTCTTAGAACTACCTTTTCTTATAAGAATAGTAGTTAAAGTATAACGGTAGCCTCTTCTACTAGGCTTTAAAATCATCTAGTAGGGTTAGATAACGGTAGGGTTTACCTTAATAGATAAGAAAGGGGTAAAGAATTAGAATAATAGGTAGTAATTACGTAATAGGTTAGGGCGCGGTATATATTAGGCTTATTACCTCTAATAAGTCTATATTAGAATTTTAAGTTAACTACGAAGGTTAAAGTACTACCTAATAAGTATATCTATATACTATAGAAGAGTTATAATAATCTAGGTCGATATAGCTAGATTAAAGTAGCTAGATTAATAGTATTAGATTAGTATCCTTAGATTAAATTAATCCTAGTGGGTCCTTATAGGGCCTATATAACTCGGGCGCTAATACCTACTTTCTAGAATTCAATTTTTAACTTTCTTCTATAAATAATAGCAATATCCACCTTATTTATTATCGCGTAACATGCCTCTCTGCCGGTTTCCTAGATTCTGCCCGCGACCCTTACTAAGGAAGTATTATACCGCTAGACTATAGTCTCTTATAATTATAGCTTCAGCCTTCCTATGCGGGAACCGTTCCCTTAAGGGAGTTATTTCCCTACGGGATTCTATTATGCTACTTGCTTCCTAACTAAGCTCTCTAAGTGCCATTTCCCTATAGTTAGTATTCCCCTGTGGGATTTCCTCCCGTGAGGGTTTCTGTTACTTAAGGAATATTTACCCGTATAGGACTAATGCCTATAGGGTTTATAATAATCTCCTATCTAATTATTCTTTAATAGAGAGTCCTCTCCTTCCGACTGCTTACTAGGCTTTACTACTACTAGTATAGCTTAGTAATTCTTTACTAAGCCTCAGCACTTTATAGGGACACCCGGGGCCTCTATATTTAAGCCACTAGTGCAAACCCTTAATACTAAGGATTTGCACCTAAGAATACTACCCTTTTAAAAAGACTCCCTATTTAAATCCTATTTACTTACAATAGATGTTATATTTTTTTTAGGACCTATTATTTTTCTTAAATAGAAGGTAATAGGGTATAGTTTATTTTACTTATCTAGCTAGCTAAGAACTATTCTAATAGTATAGTTAGAGGCGTCGGTCTTGACCTTAATAGATAGGTTAGGGTTATAGATATCTAGGACTAGTATTTCTATAAATATATTATGATGGTTCAACCCTAGGGTGTGCGCTAAAGGATTGAATTCGTCTACACGAAGGTCAAGCTGAGGAGGAAAGAACACGCGTCCTCAGTGACTCTATATAACTGAACACTAGCGCTACACGTAACCGCTTACGGCCGAGGATTCCTTCGAGGCTTTCTTTATTACTAGGCTTCTAGACTATAACATATATACTTTAGTAAGTTAAAGGCTATTTATTATCTTTTTCTTTATACGAACTCGTATTCTTTCTTAGTTAAGTCTATAAGAGGTATTAATACCTTCGTGTAGTTTAGAATAAACTTCTAATAAAAGTTAGTAAATCTAAGAAAGAATTATACTTCTTTAATAGTTCTTAGCATAGGCTAGTCTCTTATTATGTCTAGTTTCTTGTCGTCCATGCTAATATATTCTAGAGTAATAATAAATCCTAGGTACTTAGTCTTCTATATATACTACTCACTTTTTTCTAGAGTAACTTAGAGGTTTTACTTATCTAAGGCCTTTAGAACTTTTCTTATATACTTAGTATATTCCTCGAGCGTTTCCGAGTAGATTAGAATATTATCTAGGTATGCTAAAGTGAATATATCTAAATATAAATATAGCATGTCATTAACTAAACTCTAGAAAGTAGCTAGTATATTAGTAAGTCTAAAAGGTATTACTATTATAGTCTAGAAGCCTAGTAATAGAGAAGCCTTAGAAGAATCCTTAATAGTTATATAATATTTCTTCTTTTATATATTTAAGTTAATTTTTTCTCTTCTCTTCTTCTTCTTTTCTTAAGTTTTAGCTTCTTATATGTAGTGCAATAAACCTTTTAGTGATTATTCTAAGGTTAAGCCTTAATATTAGCTAGAACTTTATACCTAAGGAACTTATTAAACATAGAATTACTAGACACCGAGTATTAAAGACGGTCGCGTACCGGTCTTACAAAATTATTAAAAGGCAAAGACGGTTATATACTAGTCTTATTAAAATTACTAGAATCACTAGAATTACTAGAACTATTAAAATGGATACTTAAGAACAAGTGCAAGAGCAGTAGACTTAGGAGCAGCGCCCTCACGAGTCTTAGGAGATAATATAGTTAATATAATAGATAATATCTTAAATTACCTTCTTAACATGCAAGGTGGATTAGCTAGAGGAAGATAAAATAACTAGTATTAGAGAGTTATTGGGAGACGAGCCCTGAAATCCTAGTTAACTAATATGAGAATAAGATTATGCAACCTTACGTTAGTAAAATAACCCTACTAAGAACCTTAGCCCTCTTGCCAAATTTTTAGGTAATAGAGACGAGCTGGAACCCTAGATCTCCTAAGCACAGGTAAAGCTCCTAGTGGACTATACTAGTTATACTAAAGCCATGAACTCTAGCTCTTATGTCGGTATTTCTTTGCATACTGGTAGCGAGCACGAGCACTCTTCTCAGAGAGCCACGGCCGTTGTTTAGCACGCCATTTGGTGATATGACGCCTGCGTAGAATACGCCGGAGCGTGTCCTTATGGATAGGTAAATGGAGCTGCCTGATCACCTGGCTGTGCGTGAGTTTTGGGTACCGATTGACGTAACGAATAATCTGGCGCTCGGTACGCAGGCTGACTTTATAAGCAAGGCCAGGGCAAGGTATTAGATCGTGTTGGATCAATCACGTGTATTTAGCTTTCGCCAAGGGAAGTCTATTCAGGAGAGGATAAAAGGCCACTCCACGGCCGCCCTCCTCCAACACCATGCCAATCCAACTCTTTACTACTGAATAAGCTGTCACATCACTTGTTCCAACAGATCGACTTGGCCGGTTGTTTTGTAGTGATTAATGCAGCTCCTGATTGCGTGTTCAGAGAAGCGAGTATCACGGGCAATTTGACGACCAGATTTGCCTCCTTCTGACTGCGTAATAACCAAAACGCGTTGATCATGTGAAAGCATATGCCTTTGGCTAGCATTGCCTGAAATTTCGCGTCCAAAGAGGCGTTGCATGGTGGTGTGTGAAGCCAGGGATAAGAGGTGCGGGTTGCGAGTTTTGATTTTTGAAGCCCGTGCGCCCTTACTAATGCACGGGCGCAGTAAGCGAGTTACAACACCCTGTTACCCGAGTAGCTAGAATAGGTATAAGAGGAGCCCGTCCGGCCTCCCTCTACTAGATATGCCAACTCATCTTCATTGGTTGTACCAAGGCTGTCAATCAGTCATTTTACAACAAAAAGGCATTGTCGTACATATGGAGGAGGCCAGACTTTTCCCGTTCTCTCATTATCTGTTGGAACAAGTGATGGGACAGCTTATTCAGTAGTGAAAGGCATTGATTGGCATGAAGAGGGAGAGGGTTGGTGATCCGACCGCCTCTTATACGAGTGATTGTAGCTAAGCGATGTGGTGTGATAATAAGGAGACCTTGAAACACGTGATTGATCCAACATTATCCACGACTGCCTAAATTCACCGGCAACCCCGGTCAATGCAATCTGAATAACTGCAAATACTTATTATGCTCTCAGGAAGCCCAGGCTGGTGCTAGAAGCCCGAACTGCTTGCGCAGATGGTTTCTCCATCAATCAGAATGGCGATGCCGAAAAGTCAAGCCAGATCCCGTTCATAGCGGATATCACTCGACGAGCATCTAGTGGTCCTGCCTGGCTCGGTAATCGCGACCAGGAGGCCCAGAAGCTTAGACAGCAACGGCGGCTTCAGAGGCATGGAAAACTCTTGGACCGCGTAAGAGACCTTGACATCAGTAGAAGATTTTAAGCAAGTAGTAGCCTCTATTTTCGGGGTCTAAACACCGATGCATATTGATGGTCGTAAATTATTTTGGCGCTAGTTAAGGTATGGCTGGCGTTGGGGACAAATCTCATCTTTGGGACAAATACCAAAACGTTGGGGCTAAGTCTCACTAGCCTGACAGTTAAGAGGCAAAACTCGGTATATAAGGAAGAGAATATTATTTTCTTTATGCTGTTATATTCGTCGCACCTCCTACCGCCATTTAATATATGTATTTTCTCGCCGTTAAAGCGCGTGCACCGCTCTTAGATCTCGGGCTTGGCGCGCTTAATGGCTATAAGAATCGATAAATCAGCCTCTATACATGCGTACGAGGCAAAATTTTATAAGGAGTTCGCAGAGGAGAAAATCTGCGCAAGCTTCCAAGGAGCTGGCTTGGTGCCGCTAAACCCGCGGGTGGTGTTATCTAAGGTTGGTGTCAGGCTTCGTACGCCTATACCGCGTGCGCCAGAGGCTATCCAATAGGAGCCCAAAGTACCAGCAATATCAGCTTTATAATCCTGAGGACGCTGGGGTGGCAGATGGCAGCGAACAGCCCTCTATGAAGGCTCGCATAGAGGGGGTGGAGGGGGCTCAACGGCGCTGTGGGAACTGCAGCAAGCTAGGTCACAATAGGCGAACCTGTACAGAGAAGGTAACAGGCACTGAGCAATCTAGGGTTGCTAATAGTTTGAAGTTTTTGTGTTGAACAACGTGAGTTCAAAGTGTGATGTTGGTGAGGAAGTGGACGGCTCGGTGGTGAAATACGTCACAGTACCTACAGTATCCTTCCGGCACGTACGCGAATCATGCCAACATGATATAGTTATTAGGAGAAGATGACTAGGTTTTCCCTCAGAACGAGTGAGATCCACATTCATAAGTTTAGCCATGCCAAGAAATGAGTGGCTGCAAGAATGTAATGATGACGACTATCGCAAGCTACAATAGCGCTCGCTTGCACCACTCGTTGCTCCAGACACCTGATCCACAAATTTTAGCCATAGACTATTCGAGCAGGAGACTCTGGTCCTCCACCTGGCACAGTAAGGCGTTGTTCCGACTTCATTAGGTTGAGAAGTCAACATCCAGTGTGAAGACAACGTGGTTTGGAGTTGTGATTTTCTTCGGTCTCACGGTGTTCTGGTTAGGCCAAGTAACCACATTCTGGCCGAGAGTAGCGAAAGATCCTCCAAGATCTGGTTCGTTGGCGGAGACAATGGCATACGTGATTGCCGTCATCATCAGGGGAATTGGACCCTCTAAAATTGCAATCAGCCACTCCCACCAGTCCAAAGATGTACTACTGTTCTTCTCTTCCTTGACCTGCCCCAGGCTGATATTGCCGCTATTGTCGATGCTAAATTGCAGCCAACTGCGATCCCATGCGTCGACGTGGATGTTGAACAATGTGACATCGGCCTGGCCGTCAAGGTACAGGCAAAGCGCCTGCATTTCGGTGTCCATGGAGGCTGTGATTTGAGATATCCAGGGGTCATGATCCTTGTTCAAGGCAATGTTACCAGTATTGGCTATTTCGTACATGTATTGCTGCCCGGCAATTGAGTGCACGTTGATCTGTTCGGGCACGGCATCGCCGTTCTTGGCCATCCCTTTGATTTTAGAGATCAGCGCTGGCAAGACGTAGTATTGGATGAAAAGCTTGTTCGACATGACCATCGCAAAGTTTTGATCGGGGGCAAGTACAGGTGAATCGAAGGCGAGGCTACCCTTAGTCGGAGTGACGGTTTGCATCAGGAGAAGGAAATTGCTGTGTCCAGCATTCCCCGAATCCTGTACAAATGTAAAGTCGGCAACGTACGGGATCAGGGCCTGATATTGACTAGCTTGATTGTTGGTGATAGTATAGGAAGTCACCTGGTATTGTGGGTTTTTGCCGATATTGTTCTTTATGGCCTCCTTTAGTGCCGAAACCAGAAGTCCATAGGCTAGAGGGTCCATAGCCGTTGACATATCGACAATGGCGTCGGGACTTTCGAAGTCAATGACGAGTTGGTAGGTGGTTTGGTTCGCACCATTGGGCGCGACAGTAACCTGGGCCTCAATCTCAGAGAGTTCGGTCGTTACAATGACCTGTTGTCCAGGGCCAATGAGAAGCGGCTGGTCGTTGATGGTAATTTTGCCGCTCAGCGGCAGCAGGACGTCGACCTGGCGTCCCGAGCCGGGCCTGATCCGCAGTTGTGGAGCTGCAAGACTGATTTGGAGATCAATTACAGCATCCAGCCCCGGGACTATAGTCCTGGTGGTTTTCGTGTTGATGCCGACCGAGGGCAACTTGGCCAGCTGCGCGTTCAATGCATCTTGGGTTGCGGCGGCAATGAGGTCCCACCCGTTGCTTGTGACCACATTTGAGGCCATTGTTCTTCAGATCGATTAGAGTTGAATCTTTGTCGGATACGGAGATGGTCAATTATACCGTAGTGTCGGAAGGTGAAAGCGTGCTCAAGCTGATCCCCTGATTCAGTCACAGCTTTGGTGTTGAGGAAATGGTCAGATAGATGAAATGTCGGGGGACTACCTGCAGAACCCCCAATAATTGCCATCAAAGGTAATAGGCAAAATAGCGCTCAAACAATTCGTGCAGTTTCAGAGTGCTTATAATATAGTCTTCTCTTGCACTATACCTTCTGATGGCTGACCCCGCACGAAAACTGATACTTTAATGCCTGCGATGACACTAAAGCATGAGAACGCCATTCAGTCACGCCATCTTTCGAAATAGATCGGTAGGCTGATGGATCTCATCGGCTGCAAAGGAGGAGATCTTGGAAAACGTGTTATCACACACTAAAGTCGTTGAAAAGTGAGCTGATCAAGGCTTTGAATTCGGGTACTTATTTACCAGTCGATGAGATCTACCAGCCTACCGATCAGTCTCGAGTGATGGCGTAATCGCTACCATTTCAAGCAGCTTTCACATGCCAATATCAGCTCGTACGATTCAAATAATGAGGGAATTGCGTCCGCGAATAAGGTGTCTTAAGACGCCCCAAATGGTTATATGGTCAATTTTGATAAGCAGCCCCTAGCTTACCAAAGCCTTTTCCAGCGGGTCTAACAGAAATAATTTATAACAGGATCTCCTCTGATTGGCTAAGACGGATTTTGGTAGGCTAACGGCTGCTTATCCAGTATAAGCCCCTAAGCACTAGCCCATGAATCCCCGGGCCGGGACTTGCGGAGTTCTCGGGCCCAATAGCATAGTTTCTTCCGTTGCTATCGTACCACCTCTGGACGCCTTAGTCTAATGCAGACGCTAGAAGTCTGCCATCCTGAGGGAATCCTGTGGCGCAAACCGGGACGCTATAGTATAGCCATGATAGATCGCCCTAGCCAGACCTACTATCTACTGGCCAAACAGGATTGCCCTAGATATTATATCCCCAAAATATGGGGTGTATCACGAGTACGTTGGCGACTATGCGGAACTATTGCATTCCGCCTTTTTCAGCTCAGTCCCCATGTCTAACATGCAATGCACCAACTCTGTGGATGTGTTTTATCGATAGAGGGGTCCCCATGTATGCGCGCGCCGGATACAACGATCAGGAATAGTATGATAGCAGCTGCTTCACCTACACAGATTCTTGATTTCTAGAGATGGCGCCAATAATTATGCAGACAGCTTTGAAGATGTTCGGCCGCAGCTAAATGCGACCCAACTTGCGAAATACATTCTTAAAAACTGAAGTTTAGCTAATGCTTAGACTGCGGTTTGGTTAACTGGTACCACGTGATACAGTCTGCTTACAGGCGGGTTGAGCAATATTTGGCCCTGAGAGTCAAGGTCAGTTAGGCATGTGCCGGCCAATTGCAGACATTGAGGTTACATTGTTCTGGTATGGTTCACCAGTGTAGAATTTTGCGTGGTGAAATGATCGTGCCGGCCCTGCCCAATGTCTCATAATCCACCGAACCAACAACTCCGTATGCCCCAACACGATTAATGCGACGAAGAAAGAACTCAGTGGGCGCCTGACCTCTCAGCTTGTCAGCGGTTAGAATAGGGTTGGGGTAGGTAAAGTGTGGCTGGCGGTAGAGAGCTGAATCACGCTGAGTGGGGGTGTCGGGGTGGGCGTTTTGACTAGTCATTTTCTGGGGCGCCGTAAAGGTTCCTCTTGTGATAAACCTATCACGCCATTTATCTTCATCACGAAACGTAAAGTCCTGGAACCAGAGTGTGAAGATCCAATGAAGTTCCTAGTCTCCATCACTCCGTCAGCACATTGAGTGTGATGCATCGCAGCAGGGCGACAGCTCTGCTCAGCTAAAGCTGGCTAGCGACATTTGCTGCAAACTTGGCATCTAAGTCGCCTGAAAATGTGCTTCCTCGACTGCGTTCATAAAAGCGGCATGCTTTTCGGTATGAAACGCAGCACTTATATCAATTGCTCTGCTGGCCCCTTCTTGAGAGACACGCGTCAGTTAGCGGATTTGTATTGCTCAAAATCATACCCGACACGTCCCACTCCCAAACCTTGAGCCCGCTCCTCAGACCCGTTGGTATTCACAACCACACCATGGCAAGCACCGACACGTACAAGCTCGGCCTCGGAGCCAGCAAGATGTTTACCCCCCTTCACCCTAGCGGCGATGATATCACCTCCGCCGATCTGGTCCAGAATATCCTCCAAGCCGCGATGGGCGGCACAACCTCCGACTACTTTGCCCACGTCAACGCCATCGCACCGCTCTATGCCAAGCTCGGCAACGAAGGAAGTAACGCCTGGACACAGGGCAAGGACAACAACGGCCTTGACGTGTACTACGTGGATCAGCTGGACGAGACGGGCAAGGCTTACTACATCACCGTCGCCGTTGAGGGATTGCAGACCGACGCAGACGGAATCATCTTGCCAACCGGCAGTGACGTGACCATCAACGGCGTCAACTATAAGGGTGTCGGTATGGTCACCCAGACTGTCGGCTACTCCAACTTCGAATTCGCCAAGGTCTTGCGCCCTCTGGGCATTGCATCGGCTGTAGCCGCACCTCTCAGCATCGTTCAGCAACTTATCGCGAACACGATTAGAACTGTTGCCACCAGCATTGGCAGTGCCCTCCAATCCTTGTTCCAAGCGGACGTAGCGGCTGCAGAAGTCGCTGGTGTAGAGGTCGAACTGGCCAATCGAGCAGAGCTCGAGGTTGCCGCGGCCGCCGACGTGGAAGAGGGAGCCGGAGCAGCGGTGGTCGGCTTATCGTGGACTTTCTTCGGAGCTTGCATCATCCTCAGTGGGATATTCATTGCCATCAGCTACATCTTGCACAATTCATACCACCACCTTCGCATCTGGAACTTGACCAAGTACAAGTTGACGTGGAAATACTACTTCGCCCCGGATGAGGGGCAGATCACGTCGGGTCCGGTCAAGGTGGACTCCACAACGATCCCGATATTTGGGGCGTCGGCTGGCCCTAAGATTCCGAACGTTCAAGGCACCCCGGAAGTCTACTACGGCGACTTGGACGTGGTGAGCTCCCACGAGTCCACTGGCATCGGATATGTTCTCCAGCTCTCTCTCAACGATCCTGTCACCAGCGCGACCCAGTACACAGTCACCGTGTACTATGACATTCCATTCACGGGGAAAAATTCCACCAACCTTACATTTGACCAGGTGAACGAACTTGGAAACTGGTACACAGACAACCAAGGCAACAACAGGACCACCCTTGCCACGGTTGACAGCGGCGACGCAAAGATTAAGGCTATTTCTACGTATGACTACCTCGAAGGCAAGCACGTCGTGCCATCATACCAGCCGGGCACTTCCACCGACGAAGCCTATTACTACCAGTCATTGCTGGTTATTTTAGAGAAGGATCTCCAAGTCTCCGACCTGAATTAAATGACGCAGGCCCAAGTTTAATACGGACCACGGAAACGGCAAGTTTGTTTCGTTGTATTCCTTAAGTTATATGCTGTGTTGGGGCGGTAAATTGTGACTTGATCGGCCGAGTAAGTATGTTAGGTATATCTTTAAGTTTTGGCAGCTTTCTCTTGATCAGCGGGCAGGGACACGGAAGCGTGTGGAGTAGAAGGCACAGTGACCCGGTTAATCGATAGTTTAGCCTCTACAAATTAATTGCTTATTTCGTCTAAACCGTAAAACCTAATTTTCTTATTAATTGCTTAACCTCTCGCTTTACCACACTTTAACTAACCTAGCAAGGGGCATCTATATAACTATAAAGACTTCAAACCTAACACCACTACTAGATAAATAAATACGGTAAATGACCGCTATACCACTGCTTAGCGTAATGATTACCTCGCTGCTTCTCGGCTCGTTCCCGGTGAGTTGTAGATTCTTTCTTGAGCATACCATGTGTCCTTTGTTCTCATAGGTTGCTGACCAGGTTTTAGTGCTATCAGTTTATGCGATCGTCGCGGTTATATGGTTTTAGCTCCCCTCCTACCTAAGACGTATGGGATGAGTAATGCAGGGAAGGATAGGACGGACGCCAGTCAGCGTCTTCATCAAAAGGGGTAAAGGAGTACTCGGCGCAAAGGGTAGAAGCTACTCTAACCGTAAAAGGCCGGAACCCTGCTTTAATATCAACGACTTAGCGGCTCAAGGCTGCCATCGAGTGACCTATTGCCTACAATGAGACATATGGCTTCAATCTTATATCGTGTGAACGGAGAACCTGCCCATCATTACTCCATCCTTATCGTCTCTTAAAGTATTTTGTCGGTAGTTTGCGGGAGGCAAGCCTATGCAGCACATCGTTCTTAGACAAGGTAACACTTCGGCAGCTTCTCGTAGGTAGAACAAAAAAAAAATGGAAGCACCTAGTTCTCCCTAAGTTACCTTCTACTATGCATCGCCTATTACCATAGCGAAGCAAAAGTAAATGACATCTCTCCAACGAGAAATCGAACTGCGATGTGGACTAGAGGCAGTACGCCACTAAGATGCCTAGCGGTTATAGGCTTTCAGACATTTTATGGTTATACGTAAAGGTAGCAAAAAGTATATATTCTCCCCGGCGGTATTGTAAAGAGGAAGGAGGCGAAGCAATATCGCGTAGATAATAATATAGAACTCGACAAGAAGTTGTGTTGGAACAAGTGATGGGACAGCTTATTCAGTAGTGAAAGGCATTGATTGGCATGAAGAGGGAGAGGGTTGGTGATCCGACCGCCTCTTATACAAGTGATTGTAGCTAAGCGATGTGGTGTGATAATAAGGAGACCTTGAAACACGTGATTGATCCAACAAGTTGCTATAGGTGGGAGACAGTGGATAGAGGCTATCTAGCGGTTGCAGTCCCTAAGGGAGGATAGGGGATAATGTCCCTAGCGAAAAGGTCTAAAAAGTAGACTCCGCCGGACAACAATATTTATATGTCCCGCAGGCATGAAACTAACCGCTAGGGCGCACGGGTGGCTTGGTCATGGCTAATATGGCCGCCACGCAAAATCCACGTGATAGGGTGGAACCTGGACGGCAATAAAATGAATGACATAGGCCTAAAAGATCGATAGCTTATATTAAACTCTTTGACGGGGAACTAAAATCCTTAATACGCTAGGCCACCTCTTTCGTAAGTTCTTAATCTTCACCTTTAAGAATATACTAT
Source organism: Macrophomina pseudophaseolina (assembly GCA_022204955.1). Lineage (NCBI taxonomy): Eukaryota > Fungi > Ascomycota > Dothideomycetes > Botryosphaeriales > Botryosphaeriaceae > Macrophomina > Macrophomina pseudophaseolina. The sequence continues at coordinate 21,497 of JAJJID010000560.1, forward strand.
TGCATTTACAGGTGATTAAAGAGACTATTATATACTAACTTCTCTTTATTAATTATTCTAAGCTATTAATTAGACTCTTTCTAATACGTCTCTAGGAATGCCCTAGGTATTAAGTAAGCCTAAAAAAAGAACTCTAACCCCTCCTTCCCTAAGTGCCATAATATAAATGTTACAGAACTACCTGTATATAGAGTTATTAGGGCACGATTAGCAACTAGGCTAATCATTGCTAAACCTTTTGTCGACTGGGAGTCGACAGGAGGTTAGCTAAATAGTCTTATATGCTAACTAAAACCTAATATAGTCGGGTCTGTCTGTTAAGGCTTAACCTTAGGATAATCGCTGAAAGGTTTATTGCGCTACGTACAAGAAGCTAGAACTTAAGGAAAGAAGAAGAAGAAGAAGAAGAAGAATAATTAACTTAAATACAGGGGTAAAATAGAGTCACG
>JAJJID010000561.1:0-21853 GCA_022204955.1 Macrophomina pseudophaseolina
TAAAATACACGTATAGAGACGTGCGGGAAGCTATAGGCGTTACCTACCACGACCGAACTATCGCACGTCTCTTAGACGTATATAACATCAAAAAATGGCGGTGTGCCGGCCGTCTAGAACTCTTATCTAAACATGCGGCTATCCGGCTTGCCTGGGCACTCGAGTACTTGGAGTGGAGCGAACAACAATAGGCGAATATTATCTGGTCAGATAAGTGCTCTGCGGAGCGCGGTAAGGGCAAGAAACGCGAGTGGTGCTTCCGCGTTCCGTGCCAGAAATGGGACCCAGAAATAGTCTAAACTTATAAGAAAGGTAAGGATATTTTAGTCATGGTTTGGGCCGCATTTTCTGGTAAGAGAGGAAGGTCATAGTTATATATTATGGTACGTGATCCTCTGGCTAAGAAGGGTGGGTATTTAGCCAACTCCTACCTCGAAGTTCTTAAGGAAAACATACCTAAAGTATACCGTAGAGGTATGATATTTATATAGGATAATACGCCTATTCATATTGCTAATAAGGTTAAGGATTAGCTTAGCCAGAGACGCATTAATGTGATTAAATAGCCGCCGTATAGTCCAGATCTAAATCCTATTAAATACCTCTGGTTTCATCTTAAAGCTAAGGTTCTAGAGCTCTATTTAGACCTTCTTACTATAGCTAGGAGTAAAGATTATATTAGAGAGAAGCTAGAACAAGCATTATAAGAAGCATGGGAGGCGTTACCGCAAGAGTTATTTGATAATATATTAGGTAGTATAAAACGTAGGTTTGAGGCGGTAATCGCAGCCGAGGGTTGGCATACTAAATATTAGTATAAATAACACCATTATTTTCTTAAGCTAATTCTGAGTAAGATAAGCATGCATAGCGACTCTAGACACGTTGTGTCGACTTACGCTGCGTTGTTTGGTGGGTGGGCAGTCAGCCCGTGTCCGGCCGGCCCAGAACTTTTGTCCTAGTACTGTACAGGCCCCAGATCTTCCTGTTGGGGGATCTTACTTAGTAGTGTTTGAGGATTCCTAGGCGTCTTGAGTTCGTTACCTACTCATTTTGGAAAGCAAGTAAGTTACACTACTGTTTTACCCTAGTAGGTAGATTAGGTATAACAGGAGCCCATACGGCAATTCTCTGTAAGATGTGCTAATTTGTCTCCATCAACTACACTAGGCTGTCAATTAGACTCTTTTCAACACCTTCCCCGGAAATCCCGATCAAAGGAGCCTTAAGCACCGAGCGCTTTAAGTGAATTTACCGTATCCACAACGCACTTTTCGAACGAAGTAAAGTCAGAACCCAGGAGCGCTCTCGCCCGGGAGTTGTTAACCTGGTACACCCCTTCCTCCGGCAAGCCGCCACTCGGCGCATCCGGAGGCGGAAGCAGGTCCTTATACTCGGGGAAGTTCTTCCTAATAATCTCGCCTATTTCCTTGTTGGTGAAGTGGCCGGCCGTAAAGAAGAACCTCTTCCCGCCGGCCTCAGCCTTCTCGACGGCGAGCACGTGGCCGAGCGCGAGGTCGCGCACGTCGATCCAGATAAAGGCCAGGTTGTCCGGCGCGCCCGACTTGCACTTGCCCTCGAGGAACGCGCTAATAACCTGGTTCGACGTGTTGAGCGCGCTTAGCGAGCCCAGGTGGTGCACGACGGGCCCGAAGACGAAGGGCGGCGCTAGCGTCGCGAGGCTGAAGCCGGGCTTCTCCTTCTCCACAAACTCCCACGCCGCGCGCTCGGCGAAGAGCTTGCTGGCTACGACGGTGTTAGTCCGGTGTCAGGTGAGTGGTGCAGGCGTGTCACAAGCGTACCTGTGTAGCCGGCGCCGGGGTTCGACAGCGCCACCTCGAGCGTCATAGGATTCCAGTCGGCCTCGGAGTACGTATGCTCCGGCCAAGCGCCCTTGGCCATGTCCATCATGGCGGCGAAGGAGGAGGTGATGACGACCCGCTTCACGGTCGGCGCGCCCTTCTGGATCGACTTAAGGATGCCGGTCGTGCCGATGACGGCGGGGTCAAGCAGTTCCGTCTGGATGTCCGTGACGTTGAAATGGAACGGGCTCGCCGTGTGGATCACGGCGTCGAAGGGTCGGTCCGACCTAACGGCATCGTCGAAGGCGCCCTCCACGGCAATATCCTTGACTATGGCGAAGTCGAGCTTTTCTTTGCCGTATGCAGGGTGAGCCTTCCTGATCTTATCGGCCTTTTCCTCGCTTCGCACGGTGGTGACCACCGAGTGGCTGCTTGAGCTTAGTGACTGGCCTCACTTTTCGAGACTGAGCGTCTGTACTTACCCGCGGCGGAGGAGGACATCAAGCACGTGCGCGGCGATAAAGCCGCTGCCGCCAGTCAGTAAGACGCGAGTCATCGTACGGTATTAAGATATGTTTAGAATGACTAGAGTTGAATGATTTTGATGCTGGTGATGGGGAAGGCGGGAAAACAATTCCATTTCGTGGTTTCTCTTAATGGGAGATGATGGTGGACTTAAGTCACCATCACCGGTAACTCCACTAAGCGGATGAAAAGTCAAACCGTCTTGGCAGAGCACGGCTGAACTTTACGAGAAAGTATAAGCTTCTTTAACTCAATGTAAATGTGGCACCCCACTGACTTGTACGGATGGGGACGGAAAGAAGGGGGCGACGCTCGGGAGACGAGGAGAAATGGGGCGGCTAGCGCGCCGATCTCACAAGCAGAAGGGCGAAGATACGGCAGTAAAAGCCGGAGAAGAGAGGAGGAATACTAGGTACGATTTGTTATGGAGATGTGGCATATGGTCCGATCTTCGGGTATCTTTTCCGTATTTGGCCTAAAATCGGGAGTGGCGGAGCGGAAGACGCTTCTTAGTACGGTTAACATGGGAACGGGAAGAGATGTCGGGATATAGAACATGGATCTTCCAATGAACTTACGTATCACGTATTATACTTTATTCCTTCACAGAGCCTTTTCTCATGTTGCATCATGAGGTATGATAAAACGTCAACCACTGCAGTATGCATGGCACATTGACTAGAGAATTGAAATTCATGTATCTGATTGTGTCATAATAGACCATAAATTTAATTGAGAAAACTGCTTGCACGCTCCATAATCTAGTTACGCTATCTGCAAGGGAACTTTGAGAGAAAGCGAAGTCGTCGTGTTAGGAGACAGCACCAGTTCGAGGGTGTAATACGCGGGATACTGAGCAGAAGTGGAAAGTCGGTACAAAATACCTGCCAGAAGGGAGTTCTATGGGTATTGGCACTTCAGCGGTATAGTAAGAGCCGATTTAGTAATAATGAGGGCCTTCTTTGGTGCATGACAAACAACGCAAATGCTTTAACTCCCCGAGACTGTTTTGCGGTAAAGAAGCAGTATTGCAAGAACTGTCTCTGCCATCGTGCTCCACTCATTGAGCATTTTGTAGTGAATGTGCTGCAAGGAACAATCTCTTGGAATACCGCCTTTGGCTGAGGTCGTTCGGGAATGGTTGCGCGGCCGGGACTTGCTTCAATGGCTTGGCACCGTAGAAAGCAGTCGCATTAAGATTAACGTTTAGCTTTTCAAGCATTGGTAGCTGGAGCTATGCTTTAGAGGGCTTGAAACGCAGTGTGACGGTCATAAACCTGTGCCTGGGAACGTCCTTGACATTCCGAGATCCTACGTGAACATTGCATGGCTGATAAGTCTCCATCTTCAGCTGTCCAATCTCGTTGAAGAGACACTGTCGGGTGGTCTTCTCTTCAATCAAACGATAATGCGGATCAGTCGCCTCTATCAACACAGCTGACTGCTCCTCGCCACATGGGTGAATATGAACGCACCATTCTTTCTCAATGCGCTCGCTATGAAGCTGATCTGTCTTTCTCCGGGCAAGAGTGACCTCGATCGTATAAGAGACTTTCGCCATATTCGTCGCCAGATTTTCCAGGTACATACTAAGATGGCGCGAACGAGCAACTGCACGACCTACATCTACAATTGCCGTCAAGCTTGAGAAACGATTGTTCACCTGGGCGTGATTGCGCTGGACTGGATGAAGTTTCGTTGGGAGGGTGAATTTGAGAGGGAATTGATAGGACTGGCCTGCCTTGAAATCGTGGGGTGATGCGAAGACCGGGCTCGATTGTGGCGTTAAGAGAGATTGGGAAATGTTTACATCCTATCAGGCATTCATTCAGTGGTACGGTTCTTCAGGCGCACGCAGATGACTCTGGTCGCTCGCAGCTGAAATCATAGATCTCGCTCTTGAGTTTCGCGGGACAGGTCGTTCCAGCCAGTGCGCTTGCGCTGCATCCAGCTCGGGACATTGGATTGGACTTTCTGGAGCTGCACTGATGTAAGCTTCTTTCGAAATGCTAGGTATGTGGCGTTGATCTGGCGTGGGTGAATCAGTGAGCCCGTCCTGCCGTCCTCGTTCGTGCCTCCGTCGGTGTGTTCGCTGTTGTCGAGTTCATCGGCCCTTCGCCTGGAAGCTGGAGCCGCCTCGGACTGCTCGCGGAATCCGCTTCGTCCATGTCGTCATCAGCGCGAGCTTACGCACAAGCTGATGTGAGCTCCAAAGCTGAAGCGCGGACCAAGGGTAGGGTGAGGAGGGATGGCGGTGACTGCGCACAGAAGCAGGACCTGGATTAGATCACGCGCGACGTCGCGGGTGGAACGGGGGTCGGTGCACACGCTGTAAGCAGGGCGCACGATGCACGACGGGGTCGTGCTCGACGTAGATATTAAAGGCGCGGCAGCCCGAGTCCTCGTTGCAGAAGTTGGCGCACTACACTGCGTCGTAGACGCTCAGCTGCGCGAAGCCGCGGTACCCGGAGCTCAGCTGGATACTGCCGTGCGCGTTAGTGAACGCTCTGCTGTAGCTCGTCGGGCTCGTCGCGGCGGCGGCGAGGCTGGAGTAGGACGCGTTGGCCACGAAGGAGCTGGCCGTGTCGGGCAGCGGGCCGGTCGTCAGCGGACAGGCAATCTCAGTCGTTCTGTGCGCACAGCGACGGGGCGGACGAGGGGCTGAGGATGAAGTAAGAATCGGGCTGAAGCGCTGTTGGCTTGATGATTGTTCAACTCAGCGGGTTCGTGCACTATTTTTACAGCCACCGGTACAGTCAGTGCCATGCGATGAGGATAAATAGGGCCATCCCATGACGATCCAGAAAGTCTTCAAAAGCTGCAAACGCCTACAATACTTCTGCTTCATCTAGCGCTCATTGCACTATTCTGTGACTGGTGATTGTGCTCTTTGCGTCCACACGGTGCAGTTCAGGCGCCCACTATCGTGTTACGCCAAAGGGGGGCTAGAGAAGCGGCCCGCAAAAAGCCTCACGTCATGAAAGCGAAATTTGTGAGACATGGCAGAATCTCGACCGTGGATTTGCACGTGACCTCAAATGTTGACAAGGTCCCCGGACCAATCGTGGAAGCCACCGTCCCACGTCGAGCATAATCGGGCTTTTGCCTTTGAAGGCAGTTCGAGATTAACATGTAGATGCCTATTCAGGAGGCAAAACAACGAGACATTGAAGCGGGGCTTTACACTCCGACAAGTACTAAAAGTAGCTCCGCCAGGTAGGTGTTTCGCAGGACGCCGCTGCGTGGACATATTACGCGACATTTGCCCCAGAGGGCGAAGGGCTGACAGATCATGAAACTTTTCGATTAAACTTATTTTAATATAAGACAACTAACTGCGAATGCACCAGTTCAATGAGTTCCGTAGCGTGGATGCTCGATGCCAGCTTCAAGCCATCGAGCTTGCTAAAGAATATCTGGAGGGCCTACGTAGGTTAGGGTTAATGGCATTTAGAGTAGTGAAGACCTACCTACGACGAGAAACACCATTAAACTACTCAAAATGACTAAATGTGATGCCGTTACCATTGTTGTCGCTGCCGGTTAATCTTACTAACTGCTGGGGTCTCCCTGTGCAAACTGTCCTTCCTATATTCGGCAATCTTCTCCTTACTAGGCAGAGTTTTATCCTCCTCTTCGCAGCACATTTGCATGCACGTGTCTACGTCCCCTATGTCGTAGAGTAGACATGGCTCAAAAGTGTCTCTTCTGCCTCTCCATATGACGGACGTGAGATTCCAGTACTGGTGTGGGAATGGACTGAAGTATCTCCTGCACTGAATTTTTCAATTCCGGCATAAAATTACAATTCCCCTGACAACTACTCAATATTGTAATGCGTGAGATAGTGTCCGAGAGCTCGTTAATACTCCATTTCGTGGTATCCAGTCCTTCCCTCGTTGGGCTTAGGCCAAGCTCCACAAGAGACAGGATAAACGAGCCAAATATTGTAGCATCGCTTCTTCGCGCATTGTCGTTGTAATTTGAATGGCGGCATATAAACTGAGCACCTCTGTAACCTTGGTGTCGCCACGCAGCAAAATATTTGTTCTGATAACTGTAACATGCGTCGAGGAGGCGACATAGAGTTTTAGTTTGGACGTCTATAATGCTTTCTGGTAGCCCTGTCAGGGAACTGCTTTACCTCGGAAGATATTATCATCTCTGCTTTACGCACCTATAATGCCAGGCGGAAAATAGGACTTCTCGCCAGTTGGGTCAAGGATCTTGCCACATTTGATTGTGCACTTGCCAGCGGTATCTATGCGTACTTCCCGCGTGAGATGCTCTGACACTTCCTCAAATATCTTCTCTTCCCCGAATTCCCAGGCAATCCAAAGCCATTCTTCATGTCCGGGGGTCGCGACGGTGTCTCGGAGGCCATTGATCCACATTGTCAGCCAAGGCTGAAAGGCCCTCACAGCCCCGTATTTATCTGACAAAACCGCGATAGCTACTAGATTCCTGAATGTGACCGTAGCGGGTACATGATCGAACCTCAGGTGGGCAATGTTCAATAGTATCGATAAGGCGGTAGAATCATCATCCAGAAGAGGGATTGTCCTTGGTCCATCGGTGATTTGAGCTTCTTTAAATGGGCTGTCTGGCGCCAACATCCTGTTCCAAGCATCACAGACCATCATCATTGCTTTGGAAGAGACCACGAAGACTTTTTCAACGGCATTATTATCCTGAATGAGGAGGTGCGTGTCGCCAACGGGATCGAAGTAAGTTGTTTCGACTGTGGAAGCTTCCATTGCGGATTGGACCCGGTCGTAGAGGGGTTGGGTTAGGTTAAGAAAGTAATGTAGAAATCGGAGAAGAAGTTTTCTGATAGCACTTAATGTCGATCTTTTAATGAGTAGAGAGTAAATTGATGATACTGCTGAAGAGTGCAACGAGGAATGGGGGAGGATCCCCTTTATACTACAGTGTTGTGGTTTTCACCCATGGATATCCCTGTAACGCTTGATGTTTTACATTTCTCCGTTACGCTAATTACCTCCTCATCTATTGAAGCTAAGCCCGATTTGGGCTAGGTGTGTTTTACTGCGGACGCTAAGACGGCTGAGATAACCTGTTGGAAAATGACTAATTGACAGCCTTAGCGCAACTGATAAAGATGAGTTGGCATGTCTAGTAGAGGGAGGCCGTACGGGCTCCTCTTATACCTATTCTAGCTACTCGGTTAACAGGGTGTTATAACTCGCTTAGATGCTCAGACAGGTGCGTAAGGAGTCTGCAGCGCATATAAGTCCAAAACACTACTGAATCACATATTCCAACGTAACCTAACCCTGTTCCATACGGGATGGCGCCCTCGGCAAAGAGTGCCTCTTTATGCGCAAAGAGGCAATCTTTGCCGAGGGCGCTATCTGCATGGAACAATAGTAGGTATTACCAAAACCACCTCGACTGGTCACCAGCTCATCTCTATCCCTCACGCCACTTTGCCACCGCTCTATGCTTGATAGATGATAAACCCCCTTTGCCGAATTTTACTTAAAATATAGGAGTCCTAGCGTATAAAGTTGTCGAATCATAAATCAATAGTAAGCGGCGAACCCGGTATTTATCCATCTATAAATTTAGCGGACTAAATATAAGGATAGCCGAGTTTAGAAGGTATTAAGATGGAATATTTTTTTTCTCTTTAACGCCCCTTTCTAGTAACTATAGCTAAATTAATAGCATGGAGCACCTTCTAGTCAGTCCATCCAGCTAAGCGTAGAGTGATTTTAGAGGGAAGGACTAATAAAAATCGCCTTTAGGACCTCTCTTACTCGTCTCAAGGCGACTTCGCTACCACATCGAAAGATATATGACAGTCTCAAAGGCATGCCACTAGATGCACATGCGATATTATACTCCATGCATTAGCGCCACATTGATGGCTCGGACTTCATACGTCGGATCCATCTCACTGCTCGCTTGAGCGACCAAACAGCCCCTTGCCCGCACATGGGGTCTGCAAAGCGGATTCTCTATTCAGCCGTGCACATATCCTGCTGTCTTCACGCCCAATAATCTGTCTCCGCCGTGAATATCCGTACAATCTCCCCCGCCGCGCGGCAATGCGGATCCGGCTCCGCTCGAGCTTCTATCGTCAGGCTGAAATCCAGCCTTGCGTGATTGTGGCAAGAATAAAGGCTCACCTCGTCCAGCCTGGACCGAGATCGGTCGTCTGCCGGGAAAAGAGAACAAACCTCGCCTCGCAAATGGAAATCGTCGGCACGGTCGGCGCTGTTGTCGGTCTGGCCGGCGTTTTCTGCGCTGCCGGCAAAGAGCTGGGACGCTGCATCCGCACGATGCGCATCGCAGACCGCGACGCGATCGTCACGCAAAGGGAACTCACCACCTTCGGCCACCTCCTCATGCAATTCGATCAGGTGGTGTCGTCGAAGCCATCCCACGGAGCACAGCTCAACCGCCACGCGCACATGCGGGACCCCGTCATCGAAAAGGGGAACCTGCTCATCCGCGAGATGACGGGTTTGCTGAAGGACGTCGGGTTTGTCAACCGTCCGGAGATGCAGTCCAGGTGGCAGCACAGGATGGCCAAGTTCCGGTGGTACCGCCGCAAGAAGGAAGCGCTGGCGCTGTGCGTCCAATTCAACGAGGTGAAGATGTCCATCATGGCTTTCATAAGCTCTGCTGGGTTACATTCCGTGCTGCTGGAGCTCGACCGAATATGGGAGGCGATTGAAAAGCTGCGACGGGAGTGCCGTCCCGGCTCCGAGGACGAAATTGCCCGGCTGGAAGCTGAGTACAAACGTGCGAGGGATTACGCGTGAGTGAAACCACTGGCTATCTGCTGCATTGAGCTATTCTGAACTGCAATATAGGCGAGAGCTCAAGAAGGAAGTGAAAGCGGCGCGATGCTCGTGCAGGCTCGCTGCCCAGGAAGTGCGCGAGCTGAACCTCCTCCCGGAAAGTTTGAACTTGTCAAAGGAGCTTAACGACAGCGTGCGCGTGGTGTCTGACATTATCAACGAGCGTGTGCGGGAAGACACAAGGCAACAGCACGAAGAGTCTGCATCCCGGCGTAGCTCATCGTGGCGTAACTCAAGACGACCCCCGACCCCAGATGAGGGCAGTACACGCCGCCCTCCTCGACGTCCAGCCGGTCCTCCCAGCCCCATGGAAGCGAGGCCGCCATCCCAAAGTCCTTCTCCTCGTCCAATAGCGCCACATCTGAATCCAAGTGTCAAGATGAGCAGTGACGCGGATCTTCCAGGCCCGCAGTCAGATGTGGTTGACGAGTCCGGCCGCTCCAGTGAGGAGCATCTTGCGATCCCACTGGAAACTCGCGACCCTCGATACTTCCGGGACTTTCGAAACGAACCCTTCCCGGATCCAGTGCCACCACCCGTTATTAACGAACATCCGAGCGATGCGGCTACAGCGGAAGGGACTGGTGCGACAGAGGAACCGAACGCCCAGACAAGTGAGCAAGGGGCATATGTGAACCCGGAAAATCCGCAGGACCGGCGGCGCAGACTACCGAGTGGGAAATTGTCAGAGGGTCAGCGTAAGGAAAGGTTTGATTGAAAGGCTGGAAGGTGAGGAATACGCGCTGGAAGAGGGAGCGTGGATTCACGAATGAATTCACTTTGCAAACATGGGCCCTGATTATCAATGCTTCATTAAGACCTACTATACAATCTTGAAGGCACTTCGGCTCCTAACATGCGCTTCTTCGAATTGGTGTAAAAGCGTCTGTGAGTAGAAGCGCGAGAAATTTCGGTCAACCGCAAACGCCGTCCGACCAAAGGCACCGGTTTGTCCGCCCCAATCCCTGCTCCTGACAACCTCTCTGCGGCAGCCAGTTACGGAGGTCCCCGTTGTAAATGAAGTCGTCATCCTGCGGCCGCACAAACTCAGGCAGAAGCCGACGGAACATATTCTGGATGTTGCCCACACTCACCTCCCTCAAGAACGGATCGCGCCAACGCAGACTCCGAAGCACCAACACGAAAGTCACGTCTATATCGAGACGGAATAGCGCGTCGAGCCGGGCCATCCGCTCGCCGCGGTCGCGGCCCTGGCCGCGCAGCCAGCCTTCTCCGCGTTGCCGCTCGAACGCGGCGGGGAAGACGGCGCTGAGGTTGTCGTAGAGCTGGAAGTGGTCCGTCGGTTCGATTATCACCCTCTTCAGGCCCCTCGCCACGAGTATAGAGAGCTCTAACTACCCCTTGGGCTGTTCCATTTAGGGAGAATAAGGTATCTCTGAGCATTATCATTGCTGGGGGAGTCGCCATGTTGGTAGATTGAAGAGTCTTCGAGTGTGTTGTGGAGGTAGCGGAAGCAGTCGATGCTTGAGGATGAGAAGTTGAGTTGCGAGAAGTTGAGTTGGAGGTATAGGAACCAGGAGAAATCGATAGACGGGTGATATTTTACAAGGGGCAGAAAAACATTGTAGATGCCAACTCGACGACCACTGCAGATTATGAAATTAGTATTAAAAAATCATATTCTTATGAGAAGTGGATGCATTCAACCGGGTGTAAGTGATACGCCTTCTTGGTGGCAAGGCCATCTAGACGAATACCTTCACTCCCCCAGAAAAGAAAAGGATTTCACAAAGAGGCACGTTGAAGCGGGGGTAACGTAGTTAGATGTTCCATGACACTCCCGCCTGAAAGGCCTTTCCCACTATACGCCACGCTTATCCAGCACCTCTTTCTTGATACAACTTCTTCAACGCCTCCTCGAACCTCTGCTCAGCCACCTCCTGCCTCTGCTCCACCGTGACGCAGGTGGGCTTGCGGCGCTTGACCTTTTACGCATCCTTCGACTCATAGTACAGCCCGATCGTCCTATCGATGCCAGCGCGGTGCTCCGCGTCCGTCTTGCCGAACGCCACTAGCAGATACTCGGCGCCGGGTGAGGACGAAAGCCAAAGCAGCCTTGTCAGGAGTGGACATATCAAAGTCCGGCACCATGTCCCAGCGGTAGTCGAGCGTGATGGTCTGCAGGGCGTGGATGCTGTTGGCGAGCATCTTGTAGGTGCGTTCCTGGCCGGCGCACGGCTTGACCCAGCCCGGCAGCGTGATTTGCTCGATGTGGCGCGAGGAGAAGCTGTCGTCGAAGCGGGGCATGAACTCGACGTACGACATCTGGCTGGCGAATTAGAAGTCCTTGCCGCGGTGCAGCAGCGCCGCTCACTGCTTGTGCGGCTGCTGGTCCAGCAGCAAGATGCTCGGATTGAACGTCTCGGCCTAGAAAAGTCCCTTGGGCCCTCTTCTAGCGCTATAGCGTTGGACCTATTCTTTTAGAGTATAGTTACTTTTTATTTTTTTCATTCTTCTTTCCAAGGAATGTGTTGGAACAAGTGATGGGACAGCTTATTCAGTAGTGAAAGGCATTGATTGGCATGAAGAGGGAGAGGGTAGGTGACCCGACCGCCTCTTATACGAGTGATTGTAGCTAAGTGATGTGGTGTGATCATAAGGATACCTTAACGATGTGGTGTGATAATAAGGAGACCTTGAAACACGTGATTGATCCAACAGAATGCATATTCACGCGATACTTTAGAGTAAAACGTATTTCAAGGAATAGAAGAGTTTATATTACGGGCCTACACTTCTTAAGTTGCTAAGTAAAGACGCCGGGTAGGATTGGCTTGCGGGACTAAGTACAGCACGTGCCAGGTTGGCTCACGTAGCCAGATGACTCGGTAAGAGACCGTATATATAAACTGTCTTCCTCCTCACCTCTCCTCTTCTTCTTCCTTAGCTTAGAAACTTCGTCGTTTTCCACCCACTTTGCCTTGCACACTGACGGTCGTGACAGTGTATACCGAGCCGTTTATAATAAGGTAGAGCTATCTCAGACCTTAGGACACCCAACGAAGGAGTTGCGTATAGTAGCGCCTTCATGGGTGACCATGCCACAGAATTCAACCGATTTCCCGTTCTTCCGGGAGTCGCGGTAGATATAACTGCATGAAATATTAGTCATCTCCCCATGAAAGTATAGCACCCAGCAGCGTAGACCGGAGGAAAAGCTTGTAAAAGCAACGAAACTTACATAATGCGGTCAGCACCAGGACTGGGATCACCCTCGTAGGTCGAGCCGACGAAAGCGGGCCATTCTCTCGTTTGCTTGGAGTTGCAGCCACCAATGTCGAGTTCCTCGCGGTTTCCATAATAATGAGGATATAGTTGGGGACCTGTGGCTAGTATTAGAAAGCTATACAGCATTGCTTCTGATGCAATGCGGGAACGAACCGATTTGCGTGTACCTGACTTCTTGCTGCCCAGCTCTGAAAAGGGCGCGGAAAATCTCTCCGTCTGAGTAGACACGGCTGGCTGTTTGAGATTAACATTGGGCCTGGCTGTTTAAACACTACCGCGAGAGCCCGGCCTACCTACCACATCGGAACCGTTGATTCTGAGGCACCCCAAATGCCAAAATGGACGGGGTGGTCGACTTGACCTTCGAAGGATCCATAATGTTTCCAACATCAATCGATCTAGTGGGCGTCCCAGCTGGGATAACGAAGTTTTCAATATCTCCCTCCCCTTGGGGCTCAGGGAGAGCTACGGCAGCAGTACCGAGCAAGAAGATAGAACAAATGACAAGAAGCTTCATCGTGACAGGTTGTTGAACTGAAAGTGGACGGTGTAGAGAACTCTTGTACGACGATTAAGTAAATGGAAGTCTGACCTGATATAGCATATGTGGGCTCTTCTCTTGAACTTATAAATCTTCTTCCGGATGCTGTTTTACCATGCTAACTGGCTGAAGATACCGAAGCTTCGTGGTCCTGTGAAGCAGAGATGGGCCCGAATTACTTTTTTTTTGCGGTTACATGGTCATGGCCATCGTATACGAGAAGCTAAAGTCCGGTCCGGAAAAGCTAGCGTCTTGAATACGGCAGACGACCTCGCAAGCTCCACTCGGGCTTTTGTCTTCCTTCCATGCTGTAACGTCTGCGGACTCATACCGTCATGATACTATAAACGGATAGGTGTGCACAAGCGTCGAGACTAATTATGGCCCCTGAACTTGCTCGATTGCCGAGAGCGCTTCCTTGTTTAGACTTTTCCGGACGGATTTAGCCAATTGCAGGACGGCCCGACTCCGAGGCGAAGGTTTACAGCGGCATGTCCCTGGCTGGGGTAAGGCTTAAGCGGTAAGAGACTTATTCCCGGGACGCTCCTCGGCCGCTCAGAAGGAAGCTATATGTTGCCATAATAAATATTCTGGTTGGAGTTGTCACTGGCTTCGCTTCTTAGATTACTATACGAGTTCCTGGTCGGAAGCAGTAGCGTGACACGCATTAACATTGCCCGGGAGTAATATGTCGCCTAGCAGTGTGTAACTGAGCTTCTAGGTAGAAATGAATCGCTTGTGGGGTATCCTATAAGAGAATTGATTGGTTAACTCGTGGCAATTGCTTGAAAGTACAAATGGAATTTGCACACTTCGCACAACCGGTCGAGTGTATGCGTACGATTTACGAATTCGGATGCACGGCTGGTGATCTATGAAAGTTTATGGGACAATTAGATCCTTGCCAGACGTGGATATGCCTGCTGAACATCGGCTCGGAGGAATTCTGTGAAATATCCGACCGTAACCGGCTACTGCATCAGCCGACCTCTAGCCCACGAAAGTGATAAGCACGACTGCGCTTGTTAGCAGCAGTCTCTGAGCTGGTTTTTGGCAGACCAGTTGCCAAGCAGCTGCCTGACAAATACCGAAACTTGCTTCTATACATAAGCAAGCCAACCAGAACCCCGAAAACGGCAGCATGGGAGGGCTCAGAGCTCATAGGGCTTCCTAGATCCGGGCCACTCTGCGTCGTGCTAATAGAACCTTTGCCTGCGACGGTAGTAATTAAGATAAGCAGATGTCGTCGTGTAGGTATTAATAAGCTTGCCGACGGTAACCAAACTGCTCAACTGTCTTTTCACCCACAGATTATGTCGCCAGGTCTTTCAGGGTGAAAACTAAGCCAACGAGCAGCAATCTTCATGGATGATGGTCTTTTCTTGATCGAGCGTCAAGAAGGGAAGCCAGGAATTGCTCGGGCTTAATCTACCACTTGTGCGTCCGGAAGTACCGGGATGACAAACCGGCCATTCGCTATTAACGGTGTTATTATATCCATAGCCAGCGCATGGACCTCAAGCGAATATCGGCTAAGGCGCTAAGATTTGGGGGATATCAAGAGGGCTGCCTAGTAGACTATGGACTGTCGTAACGTTGCACGAAGCCGATGCCGTACAAAAGCGATAGGCACAACCACTTTCCCCTCGCACTCATCGCCTTTCCATTGGTCTCTCTGCATGCTTCCTACTCTCAACTAGGATACCTCGGTGCAGACATGGCGGCTAACCCGCAAGCATTCCTTTCAGCGCGTGTGTGCGCCAATGAGCTGGCCGAAGGCGTTGTCGGAGAAGTTCGAGCTTTGCAGGCTCTTCATGCCAGCGGACCATCTACTACCGCTCGACTCATTACCCGCGCCACCGAGGAAGCAGCCCGCAAGGGGGACTAAAGAGCAACGGAGGCCTGTCTTTGGCAGTTGTGGCGCCTCATCTGCGATACCGCTCGTAGCGTCCCGGAAGTGCAGGATGGGCTGGTGTGTCTGGTAGACGCTATTTCCAAGCTTCCGGACATCGCGAAATCGGGCAGTCCGGGCGATCACGGCACCGCGACGTTCACAGTGTGGGGAATGAAGTTGTGGAGCGAGCTGCCAATCTTCCACGCCCATTGGGCGGAGTTCAAGTTTAATGGTAAGAAAAAGTTCTACCGATCGATGGGTCTCGGGCTGAGCATGGAATGCAGTTCCTCCCTTCACAGCGGCCGAGGTTAATAGCGAAGGCTATCAGAAGTACCTCAACATCCAGAGGTTCGCGGCTAATCTCAGTGCTCGTGGGGAGAGCTCGTACAGCCTACTCGGGTTTGGGGCGCGCGAGATCATGGTGGTACTAGAGGACGAATTTTGGAAGGCTGCGGGCGAAGAGGAAGAAAAGGATGGGTTTGACAGCGATGACGACGATTTGGCTAACCGTGAGTGGATGCGTCGCCAGAAGGAGCTGAGCTCGATAACGAGCCGCGCTGCCGGTGTTCCGGTTGTTACAGAATGGATCATGGTCACTGGCAGCGTCCTCTATACAGCGAGGGTAGAGATACCTCGGCGAATTGTTCCCGGAAATCTATGGCAAGGCGAGAATGTTACATGTCCTGAGCGGTGGAAGTTGCGGAAGGCACGTCTCGCGTGGATTGGAACCGTCCAAGAGTTGACCCAGCAAACAAAAGACCTGGTGGAAAGTTGTCTACAAGCGATGGGCCAAGTGGAGGGGGAGAACAGATGAATCTAGCGCACGTAATATGGAGCAGATCAAATTAGAACACATTCAGCACAATTTATACCAAATAACCGAGTCACAACAAGCCTGCCATGTGCTGCGGCTGAATATCGCCCTTGCAAAGCAGCTCGGATCTTCGGAGGCTAGATGCGACGAATACTTGGATGCCTCTGCTACACCGAGGGCAGGAATCCCGCTTGCTTGCAAAGCCCATCCGCCGCCTTTAGAGTAAGAATTCCCTGGACGCTGTCGTTCGCCGTCGGGCACGCGGACTCAGCTGGTCTGGAAACCAACATCCATCTGCCTTCTTGTCTTTGCTGTGCCTCTTACACCTCCGCCGAGCCCTCATTCGGCCCCCGCAGAATCTTCACTAAACACCACCATGTTCGCGTCTCCCCGTAAGCCCTCCAATCAAGTGATCCGCACCTAAATAGCGCCAGCAGAGTTGCAGAGAGTAGAAAAGAAGTCAGCATCGAAAAAGCGAAGAGAGAAGCAAAGCTGAGGTGGGACTATAGTAGAGTCTGTTGCAAATCTTCGAGGTCCCTTTTCGGATTCGTTCTCCTGCCCACATCATGGCGCTACTGCTTTTCTCCACTTGAGGTTTCTCTTCGCCTATCGTTCGTTAGGTACCATTAAATGAAGACAATGGAAAATGGGAGGAATGTTGAACAGCGCGGGCGAGGATGAGCGCTGCTGGCCCTCGAAAATACTGCTATTAGTCCTGACTATCTCGTAGGACACTGGGGAGACATGGTCTATTACTGTCAGCCCGAGACTCCTTGGCCTCCGCCGCCAACTACTTACTTAGCCTGCTATCTCTCCACTCGACTCCGCCGCTCGCAACCACGAGTCCATGTACGAAGAGAAAAGGAAAAGAGTGTAAAGGAGAGGCGCGGCGGGTAGATACAGCCGCCAGCTTAGCGCCGGGCACATGCCTTTGTACGCAGCCGAGGCGTCGAAGCCATGCCGGGCAGCTGTATGACAAGCGGGGTTGCTTGTGGCGACAGAGACGTCATTTGTGCGGTTTCAAGCACACAATCCGCACGACGATCAAAATCAGCCGGAGAACAAGTGTGGTGGACAACTGGAAGCACTGCCATCAAAGCGCCGGCTCGCTAGCATCACCACCGGCGCCTGGAGCCCTGCCCCCTCAGGCTGATCTATCTGGCGTACGAGGGCAAGGACAGTTCATGCAAAAGACTCGGTCATGAGTACCGACCCGTCACCACGGCAAGTCTCATCACGACGCGCCACTTCCCGGGCCGAGTATCAGCGCTTGGTTGACTGGATCGAGTAAGCGAGAGACGGCCGGGAACAGGCGAGCGGTATATCACGTTCGCGCTTTTGGATTACGGCCGACGTCTTCGCAGAGCGCCGAATGGAATCCAAGGTAGACACTCTCCAAGATTCTAGTGCATGGTGCCGGCAGCTCGTTCACATACGAAAATGGGTGCAAGTCAACGAGGCGCTTTTGAAGCGAAACCCCCGCTGCATGGCTGCAGGGCGTCGAGCAGGTCTTGGACGTGGGTTGACTTGCGTTGTCGGCCGCGGAAACAAGAACAAGGCTGTCGAGACTAGCGGGATGCCGGTCTTGCGTTCTCTTCTAGGCAGAGAGCGGCGAGGAGTAAATGCAGTGGTGGTAAGCGAGCATGTTACGAGAGAAGGAAGGGCGAGCGCCAGCTGGACCTTGCCGGATTACCGTCGGAGAACAGCCGACCAGTTCTTCTTAGCCCCGTACTGGATAACCTTTCCCGAGCGGGGGCGGCAGGTGGGATCCCAGAAGGGCGAGAGGTCCTCCTCAGCCGAGAGAGCAGCGGCCTTGGTCATCCGCGCCCGGCGGGGCACAGCGAGCCCGCGGTTCTCATTGAGCCGGGAGGCGGAGGCATTCCCCAGCGCGGACCGGCCAACCACAATGTCAGGCGTCGGCCCGTTTTCTGGAATCAGCTCCTTCTCCCGGCGCTCTTCCAGTCCGGAGGGTGCACTGGGCGTCTGCGGCTCGATCGGGGCGAGTCTGGTTGCAGGCGCTGTGTTAGCAGAACGAGCGCGGGAAACGCTAGAGGACTATACCGCGAGGACGTCGTCTCCTTCTCTCTTTCCTGCTTTCCTCTCAGCCGCTGCTGCCGCCGCCGCCTCTCTTGTTTCTGCCGGCTGTGTCCCGCCGGATCGGTGGTGCGCTTCCACGTGCGCACGAGCGCGGCATTGGCGTTGCGCTTGGGCTGCCACGACGGCTCGAACGGGGCGCCAGTGGCGGGGTCGTTGCCCTCCCATGCGATTAGGTAGTGCGTAGCGGACGCGTCGAGAATGGAGCGGGCGGCGTGCCAGGCCGACGGCGGCGCGGCCGGGCGGCGGCCGGGCTTCGCGGGCAGGCGGGAGGCGGAGC
Organism: Macrophomina pseudophaseolina; assembly: GCA_022204955.1. Taxonomy (NCBI): domain Eukaryota; kingdom Fungi; phylum Ascomycota; class Dothideomycetes; order Botryosphaeriales; family Botryosphaeriaceae; genus Macrophomina; species Macrophomina pseudophaseolina. The sequence continues at coordinate 18,033 of JAJJID010000561.1, forward strand.
GGGCGGGACGGGCCATGGCGGACGGATGATGGCGTGGAGGGGGCGAGGGGGCGAGCGATCACGGATGGTGTTGAAGCGGTGGAGTTCGGGGCGACGCGTCGCGCGTCGGTGCGGCCGAGATTGGAGCGAGCGGGCCGAAGATTAGCCAACGGACGGACTCAAAGTCGATTCCGCTCTTGTTATCGACTTTGCCGTTTCGGAGCCCTCTCTTCTTTCGCCCCGCGACTCTCCGGCCGCCAGCATGCCTTTCCTCCCTCGCTCCGTCCATCCGCACCCGTCGGGTTTTCTCCAGCGCTTGACTAATCAGCGTAGCCGAGTGCCGTCAGCCATCGTCCTCTTGCCTTCTCATTATCTACGGTGGTCTGGCCGCGCCCGCACAGGTCGCCGTTCCGCGGGTCAGCACACGTTTTGGCGGCGCGAGGCGAGACATCGCGGGTCGGCACTGGCTGGGCACAGCCGAGACGACTGTAGCTAGGGGGCTGCGCGGGAGCCGCACAGTGAGTGTTTGTCAGAGGACGAGGCAGCTAATTGAGAAGACTGTCTTAATCGTCGCTCTTTGCACGTGTCGCATACCAGCGCCGGACGACCAGTCGGGCTGGAGAGACGAGGATGTTTGGTTGGGGCCGACATGCCCACGCATGCCGGACTGGAAATGCTCGAACGACGGCTTCCACGCGCATGTGCCCTGCGCCGTAATACAATTACCGAACAGCACACAAAGTGCATGGTGACCCACAGATGCTGGCGAGGCAATGCCGGTGGGCGGTATGTACCAAGTCCTCGTCGTAAGTTCCGCGCCTCCGCTACCCGAAGGTCAACCGCTTGGCTTCTCTACGTCTCCCACCATCAGCGCTTCTTTGCTCAGCTAAACGCTAGCGCGTAACACGACATCTGAACAGAGTGTACGGACATGGACTCTGCTTCTGGCGCTGGCCCCTGCTGAAGAGCGAACTCAGCACTGTCTTGAGCAGATCAAGAGTCAGTACCTATATCAGCCCAAGGGTATTGGCACTCTCCAACACTTACGACGGGGCGGAAAATGAATTTGCAAATGCTTTCGTTCTGCTCGGACGGACGGGTGTGGGCAAGTCTTCCCTTTTGGAGTCTCTTGACTAATGCTATCGGCCACCCGGAGGAGTGCAACCGTTTGGTTGCCCTGCTGCGTATCAATGCAGGACCTCACGGTTCTCCCATGCGCGGGGCATAAAACTCAATACAGCCGCTGCGCTCGTACCATAGCGCCGCACGGCCCTTAATACTCTCCAGCTCCTGCACTTCAGCCTCCCGGGTCCATGCGGCAAGAACAGATCGAGGAAAGGTCGCCTCAACCCGGTGTTTAGGGCGTGGGTCTTGTCCTTGAGGAACGGCCTGACACCAAGAAACCGGCTGCGCAGAGGCCCGCGCGGCAATATTCTCTAAGTTCGCTTGAGCGGTGCACACCTCGCCCCAGAGCTGAAGGATGCTGAACGTGTACAATGTTCTTATTTTTTTTTTCTTTTGGTAGAGAAATGTTCTGCGACCCGACAAAAGCGATGAATGTCTGCCCGGTTTCGTTTTGGTCCAACATCCCACGCCGCAGCTCCGGGAAGTTCAATTGTTCTTAGCGATGCCTTCTTCCTTGCGCAATATACGGCTAATTAGCTAACGCAAGCTCGGCGTAGCGAACGGAAATGCTATCTTGAACTATCAATACCCCAGGCTCTATCTCCTACACCTGGGCTTAGAAGCTCTACTATGATTGTGATACTGTAATTAGCAGCCGTGCTCTCGATCTATTAGGGTATTTTGATCGGCGGTGTCTCTGGTGCAACTTCCCCGCCACTGACGAGACAAAACGACTGCACGGAGTGAAGACTCGGAGGACGCTGCACCGCAACACCTGCGGAGCACATCGTCCCCATTCCTCGAGAACTCCAGCAAAGCGCCCCTCCCGCACACTATCCTTCCGCTGACGCCATTTCCCGTCCCCTTCCAGGATTGACAGCTGGCAAAAGGCCTATGCCTTCACACTCGCAACGAATTGAAGCTGCGCATTCGAACACAACCTGTTGGCACGCAGGCCATGACAGACAGCGCAGGGCTGCATATGATCCCATTGGCTCCATAGAAGAAAAATGATAGACTAAGGGAAATAAGTACTATGGCACGTAGGTTCCTCGCACGCAACGAGGCTCAGGTTGGTTAATCCTCCATCTCATAGAAGGACAGGTTCTATACATGTTCTTTGGGGGTTTGCACTTTATTTCTTGGCATTTCCACACTTAATGCCTCAGACGCTCTCAATACTGGCCCTTAACTTCGACACATCAATCTCATCGAGGTGTAAAAAAAATATCGAACGACTGGTCGTAATCTTTGGCGAGTACGAAGATCAGACGCAGTCCGTCCTGGGACACAATCCCGGGCTACCGGGTCGGATTCCACGTCATTTCAAATTGGAAGAGTTCGCCGGTGCAGAACTTTGGCGTATTCTAGGCGGCAAGAACGATAACAGAGACGAGGGAAGAATAAAGATGCTGTATTGAACTAGACTCTGCATGATACAATAAACATATATCGCGCTAGCAAGGACATGGAGATTCTGATCAAAGCCGCGGCTTTGTAACAGGAAAGCACTGATCATTTATAGCCATGGCAAGTGCCGCGATGTCCCTTCCTTCTAAATAGTCCACGAACAGAATGTTGGGTATATTCTTCGCGTGACAGCGCGGCAGACACTCGGTGAATAGAGCCTTGTTTGCCGAGTATGCTAATGTCTTGGGTGTACTCTTGACACAAGCGCCGTTGGCAATAACTTCCAACGCACCGGCGCCTGACACAATCTCCGAAATCTCTGGCCTCAGAATCCACGACATGCGATAAAGACGAGGATCGGCCGTGGAGTTCAGGATGTCGAGTTTACTCAATTGGCTTTGGCTCAACTCAACCCAGTCATGAGTGTTCAGGCCTTCATAGCGTACGCCGACGTGCGAAGGGGCGAAGAAGCCTTGTTCGTACTTGCCGAACCGTATCCCCGGAGCGTTGACCATGACGACGACTGCTGCTCGGCCCTGCCCGATAAAACGATTCAGTGGCTGTTTAGTGAGGCATCGGGCCTCTTCTGGACACGACACGACGAAGCGATCATGAAGACGGCTGAAATGCTCAAAGACCGTATTCCATTCCTCTTGATTCAGATCCCGGTAACGAGCATCCGCGTTGACGGCGTGGGAGAGATTGACGAGGACCAGCTCCTTGTGTGCAGCTGTGAAGCGATTGATGTCATTCACGATCTCTAAGATGCCTTGTCCGCAGCCTCCAAATCGGAAAGATTGGTGGTATAGATGGAATTTGCCCGTCAGCAAATGGCCGTCGACAATGACTGGGCGAATGTCGAGGTATCGCGACCCATCCAGCAGCTGGCCATAGACATTCCTCGACTGCCGCAGGGTCCACGGAGTAAACTCGGTGGGGGACAGAGAACTGTCTATGAGAGCGTCCCAGGACATGCCGGCCTCGTGCGTGCCTGGGAGGCAGAGCTGCGACAAAGGCCGGGATCCAATCTTCCTCAGGTTCTTCTGCATCCAGTCGACGGGGGCATTGTTGGATGAGAAGTAGCCTTGCTTCCCGGATAAGATGAAATTCACGGAGCCATCGTGAACCCATCCAAGGTCAAAACCGACGCCATCCGGATTCCCAGGCGTTGAAAAGTTGTCGAACTTGGCCCGGATGCGCGGTGGCTCGTCCGTGATGAGTATGTCAAAGGCGCAATCGTCGGTGCCCTCAAGGATATACCTACGGTGGGCTCCCGTGTCGGTACGGGTCGTGAAGAGCGTCTGTTC
>JAJJID010000562.1:0-21770 GCA_022204955.1 Macrophomina pseudophaseolina
TCGCGACCACTACCAGCGCCGGCGGCCGGACATGCGGGCAGACAAGCGTCTGTGCAATGCGGCTACCGCAGTGCTCGCCTTCATTGGTGTGTGGCTCCTCTGCTTCCCGAACGACCCGGATGTGCTCGGGGGCTACGGGCCTTGCTACGACTTCCTCTTCACGCGCCTGGCGCCCGCTCGCTGGCTCGTGGGCGACGGGGCGCCGCGCGCCGAGTTCTGCTGGCGCGCAGTGGGTGGTATGGCGTTCGTGGCGGCGCTGGCGGGCGACGGCGCTTGGAGCGCGCTGCTGCGCCGCCCGTTCTCCAGCGCGGCGGCTCAGTACTTTGGCCGCATCTCTTTTATGCTGTATCTGGTGCACATCATGGTCTTCGAGTCCCTGCTGCTGAGACTGCAGTTGCCGCTGACGCACGTCTTGGGGGCGGACAGGCGTGGATTGGCAGGAGGCATCGCGAGGATAACGCTATTGCCGCTCGTGTTCTGGATATCGGAGGTTTTGGTTGAGGTTGTGGACAAGAGGTCGGTTGCTTGGGCGAAGAGCCTGTCGGAGAGCTGGTTGGCCACCCCGCCAGGAAGATGAGGCGCCTCGTCTACATAACCATGAAGAGGTATAAGACGGAATGTATGATTTAGCCATGTGGGAAATGTAAGTTGTTAATCTATTCGAGCGCCTCAAGCTAAATAATGAAAATAAGGATGAAGCGAACGCCGGAGTACTGGAAGTCAGGCCACAGTGATGATTCTTGGGCAGACAATATCGCTCACGCAGGCACGCGCCGTGCTGCTCGGCAGTAAGCCTTAGAGAGCTTCAGGGGGCTCTTCGATTGATATGTTCCATACTTTTAAGAAGTTAGGTTCGATTTCGAGGGGATGACCCAAAGGCTCTCGCCAAGATGCTCCATGTCTGGGACCCGTCATATTACTTACCCAGCGAATAGGTGAGATGATCTTAAACTACTTCTCGGGTTTTGTGGCACCATTAAAGAGCTCAGAGCTCTTTAAGTACATGTGTCAGCATCTTTCGTAAGGCTCGGCTGTTCTTCATCAAGAAGTCGCACTGAACATCGTTCGGTGCGGAAACGAGAAACGAGGCCGCTGGCATACGGCGTCTCGAAGATGAGTCGAAGATGAGCGGAGAAGAGAAACTCACATTAAGGTGCTAAGAAGTTCGTGGTCATATCGATCTGGAGTTGGTGGAAGGCGTGAAGTTTGTGTCCAATGATGAGCTGAGCAACAAGTATGTTTACCTGCCGGCTCTAGCACCTGTTCCCGGTCTGACGTAGCCTGTGCAAACGGCTATAGACGGAGAACTTCTTAAGAGGTTCTAAATGCATCACATCACATGGTGAACCTATTTTGCGAGAGTGTGACCGATATAAGTCCGCGACTTCCGAAGAGAATGCGTGATGAGAATTTGACTCCTCCCAATGGAATGTCCGGATTGCCTGATTGGGGAACAGCCACCAACGTCAATTTTTCGACAAGGGTATACCAGCACCTTCCATCTCTACACTGACGTAAAGTTGCTGTACTGCTTACGCCGAGATGCAAGTTGGCGGCATACACCCCACTAGCGTCCTTGGCAGTTTGCAACTGGTAATCGGCGAAAAGCGGCGGTTTTGCTCCACGCATAAGTGACAGATGTTAAATTGCTCCAATAAGTCTAGGTGGAAGCCTATATGGCCAATAGGTGGCTCGCTCGGCTGTAACTTCAATTGTCGGTTCGTATAGCTGCCACCTACGGCTGTCCTCATGCCAAGGAGGCCAAGCGCAACATACATACTGATTATAAAGCGGGTCATAATCCTCATTTCTAAGCTGTTCTTTTTTGGCCTGCTCATAGGATTTAAAGGATCATTGGACGCTATGCCCAAAGGCGGCCGCTCTTCAAACTGTAAGCTGCTACCTTTTGGCCTTGTACTCAGGCTACATATCGCACAGAAGCCCGTAATTCATTTTCAAACCTACCAGCCCGATTTCCATCATGGTCAATGTCGCAGTCGCTGGCGGGACGGGCCACCTCGGCCGTACCATTGCCGAATTCCTGAACCAGAACGCTGATAATGAAGTTCTCGTTCTGTCTCGAAAGGTGCCGAATCCCACAGGCAAGAACTCCACGCTCGAGTAGCCCTCTAACTCCGTTGCAGCCCTCACCCGGACTGGGCCTCAACGTCAAAGCAGTGGACTACGCCGATGTCGACCAGCTGACCCGCGTCTTCGAAGAACATAAAATTGAAGTCGTCATATCCGCGCTAGCCATGTGGCACCCCGGCGCCGGCGCAGCCCAGATCAACTTGATCAAGGCCGCGGACCGATCAGTAGACACTAAGCGCTTCGTCGTGAGCCACTGGGGTCCGCATTTTCCGAAAGAGTAAGAGTCACTAATTCCCTAAAACGAAAATGTAGAGCTAACGCGCCTGTTTCTGCAGGTATCTGGAAGGATTTCCTGACATTCAGGACGAGCTCAACGCCATCGAAGAGGCCTCCCGATCCAACCTGGAGTGGACGATATTCCGGTGCGGATATCTGCTGGATTATTTTGGGATGCCACACGTCAAGACTCACATGCCGAATATCCCCTTTGTGGTGGATGTCGCCAACAAGGAGGCCGCCATTCCCGGTACGGGCGAGCAACCTGTCACCTTCGTGTACTCATTCGACCTGGCTAAGTTCGTCGACGCCGCTCTGAGGTTGCCAAAGTGGGAGCACGACACGTATGTGATTGGAGATCAGTTGACTTTCAACCAGTTTGTCCGACTGGCTGAGGGAGCCCGCGGTAAGCTGCCTTAACGTGTATTTCTCGTAAGATCGCTCTTTCTCACCTGAGGGGGATGTGCAGGCAGCGCCTTCACTATCCGCTACGATGACGTGGATAAGCTGAAGAGGTTTGAGATCACCGAGTTGCCTGGCCACGTCGACAGTTATGCCTCTTTTCCGAAAGAGGAACTGCAGCGCATGCTATCAACCTTTGCGCTAGGCTGTGCCAATGGGCTCTTTGAGACGCCGTATGAGAAGTCGCTAAACAAAGTCTTCCCCGAGATCACCCCCATCACGGCAGAGGAATTTTTGAGGGACAGCTGGGAGGGAAGATAAGAAGAGATCTGCTTGACTGTATCAGCTGCCGTGAAAACATATCATCCAGCCAGCTGAACTCGCGAACGGTCGGAGCCTCCAACAGCTCGCGATAACTGCGCCTGAGGAACCTCTGGGCACTGAAGGCTGCTATGATATTTTACTTCCTGAGAACATCCTCATCCGTTTAGAACCTCGTGCCTATGCTTAGCCATCAGTTTCAGAGTCTAAAGTCGAGGGTACCTCGCGGTGCGTCAAAGAATCGGCATGCTCAAGTGGCGAGTATTACTTAAAAAAAAATAAAATAAAATAAGCGAGTACACGCTGGCTTAGCGGTGTTACAGCGCAGCCTCCACGGAATATAGGGAGAAAGATGAACAGAGTCCGGGAGGAATCCTACTAGCCAGGAGGAGGGCGTTCACCTAATGTAGCACGTGACCTCCCCACTAAAAACCTACATATCGCCCTTGAGAGCCCGGGCTACATGAGGCAACTGTCGCCCATAGAAGGCACGGCGACACTAGGTAATAATAGATTATATATACTTTCCTACCCATATAAAGACTATACTTCTTAGATAGCTTTCACCTTCGTAGTTAAGCTTAATGTTGGAATGGAAGCAAAAGGACGGAACGCGTCCAGTTACTCCATATTGCTAGGGGGCCTCTTATACCCCCACCCCCTGATGTTAGGGTTGGTGGAACTGGCGCATATATCTAACAGAAGAGAAAAGCTTTAAAACTAAATTTTAGTTATATTAAGTATCACCCCGCATAATAAGTTTAGAGAAAAAATATCAAGGTATCGAAAATTCACATCGTAAAGGGGAAATTGACATCCCTATATTGTAGAGGAAGAGTCTTTCTGGCACTGCCTGCGGCGCAGAGACCACAGATTTAGTGCGTAGTAAAGACAGCATCAAGCTTCGAACCGTCATTGATGTAAGACCCGCTCTGCAACTGATTCGCCATCTCTCTAAACCCTTCCGCCAACTTCTCGTTACCATCCTCATCGAAACGCACCTGCAAGCTGTCCCACGTCACCTGTTGGGACACCTTGGCCCTGGGGAACATCTCCCTCTCATACTCCTCCGCCGCGCCGTCCATGTCGTCCGGATGGGCGATGATGTGGCGTGCCAGCGTCAGCGCGTCGTGCATCGCGGAGTTGACGCCCTCGCCGGCGAACGGCGTCATGAGGTGTGCCGCATCGCCGATGAGAGTGAAGCCGCGCCTGTGCTGCCAATGCGTGCCGACAGGCAGCATGTAGTGCGAGCGCGGGATGACGTTCCCGTTCACAGCCTCAATGGCACGCTTGAAGTGCGGCGCCCAGTGTGCGAACTCGGCCAGCATGGCCGCCTTGACAGCCTCGCGGTCGGTCGCGTCGATGCCGCTGCCGGCGTGCCACGACTCGGGCTTGTGCATGAACGTGTACAGCTGGATGCTACGGTCGGACTGCCGCTGCAGGCTAATAACCCGCCCATCACGGCCGAACGCCCAGTGCGATCCGTCCCCCGTCGTCGCAGACACGTCCGGACAGGCTGTCTCCGGGCCGTCGATCCACATCTCGTAACCGCACAGCCCGGCGTAGAAGGGGGCACGGTGCAGACGAGGTCACGCACCTCGGACCACGCGCCGTCAGCTCCCACGATCAGCCCGAAGCCACGTTCTACGCGGCCCTGGGGCTGAGCGAAGTGCAGCGTGCCGTCCGGGTCGACACGCTCGAGCTTGAAGCCCCAGTGCACAGAACCCTTCTCGACCGAGTCGAGCAGCATGTTGCGCAGGTGAGGCCGGTCGATCTCGGGGCGCGCGAGCTCCAGGCCTTTGATGTTGAGGTACTGATGTCCGGTTTCATCGCTGATGATATATGCTTGGCCGTCGTAGCGGGCGTACTCCTGGAAGTCGTCCCAGAGGCCGGCCCCCTTGATCGCGTCTTGACCGGATCCTGGATGCAAGTCGAGGCACCCGCCGTTGGTGGCTCGGTGCGCAGGAGTTGGGTCTTTTTCGAAGATGGTACACGGGATTTTGTGCACCTGGAGAAGCCGGGCGAGAGTCAGCCCGGCTGGGCCGGCCCCGATGATGGCGACCTTTGGTGGAGGGGACATGTTCAGAACAAAGAGGTGTCAGAATATAAGGCTTATTAGCTTGTGCTGGTAACAGTGCTGCGTCGTACTTTTGCCTTTCAATAAGAGGGTATGGTTTGGGCTCAGAAGAGCTTGAGAGGTGCTGGGATCTGAAGCCAGAGTGACTTTGACACCAGCAAGCAGCTTGAATCCGCGGCATATATACTGTTGCCCTGCGGCGTCGTCCGCATTCGCTTATTTCGCGTTCACACAGTTTGCCGGCTGTGCGCCTTGATCAAGAAGCCCAGTAAACATGTCCAACTAGTGGTGTTTCGAGACTCTCCGAACGCTGGGCAAATCCACAAGAAGGCCGGAGGCCGAGGCCGAGGCCGAATGCCCAACGCAGTCTCCCTTGCTGTGATATGCACAGACTCTATGAAAATGAGGATACCAGCCGACATGAGACTACGCCACTCGCACGTAATGAAGCACAGCACTGGTTAAAGATGTTGAGTAGAGGCCTTTGATCGAGTCATGAGTCTACGGACGGGCAACTCTTCCGGCGAGATGGTCTAATCAGTGATTGAAATCGGTGTTGAAACTCTGTGGGCACTCGGGGCCGTCAGTGTAACGATGGCTCTTCCACTACGCTTCGGAGTTACCCAGCAGGCAGTAAACGCATTTAGGATTCTCCTTTGACGGAGCTAGTAGAGGAGCACGTCTCGAGCTATGTCGTTATGTGCTCGTGGACCAGGTATGTACTTGCTCTGTGAGGGCCTTTTAGTGCCAACCGTATGGAACAAACTCACTCACGGAATTGATAACCTCATATCAGGGCTAACGAACCCTATCGTGAGTTGACACGTGACCCCTTTGTCTGTCTACTTCAACACCCTGTCGTTTACCCTAATCAGGTAAAAACTTCGACCCTTTGCACCCTTGGCGACTCCGAAGTCGAGTGGGGTACAGGACTAACGTGTTTCACCACTCAGTGGGCCACCCCAGTCATCAAGCCACTCTGTGACGTCCCACCAACACCAAATGCTTCTTAGTACAATTATTTCGCCACAACGCCTTTAATTTCATAAAAAAAAAAAAAACCACCCCCCCCATCTAACCACTCTTTGGATATTAGAACATCGGCTAATCGTGTGGCCTTGCAAATGACAAGTACTGTGCGTCGAAATCAAGTGATTGTATTGATTGGTGTTCCTATTCCTGCCTTAACAGAGAGCAACGTTATATTGCTGAAATCACGTATATGTCTTAACGCTTATAACACTAGACTTAGTTCTTTTGCTTAGGAGACTCGGGCGCACATGGGGAAAATGACTACTCATGACAGCGCGCGCGTTTGATTACACAGAAGGTCGGATCCCGGGTTGATCGTGAACCCGAATACGTTCGGATATACGTCGAGCTGCAAAAACTCCGCGAGTGCATAGTGCTGGAGCGGCTAAGTCCGCCGCTATTCGTCCAAGCTTATAAATATTGTCTAATCCGTGCCCATGCACAGGTTAGGCACCGTGGCTATGTATAAGTGTGGCAGCCTCAGCGTTCCTTCCAATCCAACTACCGTTCTTCATCGAGCTTCACCTCGACCGACCATCCCCCAGCAAGCGCCACTCGCCCTAACGTTCATCAGAAATGCACAAGCTCATTGTCATCACCGGCATCACCGGCAACCAAGGGGGGTCCGTCGCGGACGCCTTCCTCGCCTCGCCTCAGGAATGGCGCGTCCGCGGCGTCGTCCGCAATCCCTCCGCCCCAGCCGCGCAGGCCTGGGACGCTCGCGGCGTGGAGCTCGTCCGTGCCGACCAGGACGACCCGGCCTCACTGGTCGCCGCCTTCACTGGCGCACACGCGATCTTCGCCATGACCGACTTCTGGACCCCGCTGCGGGACCCGGCCACGCATGCCGCCGCCGCCGCCGCCGGCGTGCCCATCACGGACTACCTCGTGGAGCTCGAGGTGCGCCGCGGGAAGAACATGGCGCGCGCGGCGGCGAGCGAAGGCGTCGTTGGTGGCTTGCAGCGCTTCGTGTGGTCGAGCTTGAGCGCGGCGCGCGAGCGTAGCGCCGGCAAGTACCCGGACATGCTGCACTTCGAGGGCAAGGCGGCGGTCGAACGTTTTGTGAGGCACGATCCCGAGATGGTAAACAGCGGCTTGAGCGCGAAGGCCAACTTCGTGCAGGTGGGGCTGTATGTGGATAATTGGCGAGTTGCGCAGTACGAGCTGGCTAAGGAGGCGGAGACTGGGAGACTCGTGCACAAGGGTCTGGGCGATGGGAGGGCAAAGCTGCCCTTGGTTTGGACGAGGAAGGATCTCGGCGTGGTCGTACGGAAGATGGTAGAGGATGTGGGGCCCGGGAAAAGCGTTTTGGCTTACAGCGAGTTTGTCACGTGGAGGGAGTTCATGGGAAAGATGAAGAACGTCCTCGGCGTGGAGCTAGGAGGGGACGAGGGGGTCGAGGAGCTGTCTTATCAAGAGCTTAAAGATGCCCTACCCTTCGAAGGTGCCTGGAAGGATGAACTAGCCCAGTCCTCTGCCTACTTCAACGAGTTCGGATATGACGGAGGAGACCCTGATATCCTTCATCCCAAGGATGTAAGTAAATCCCCCTCCCTCCCTCCCTCTCTCTTCCTAACCCGTGTGAGGATGATGAGCACCCTCCGCTGACACCATATTCTGTAGATTGGCGTTGAGCACCTCCTGACGCCACTGGAAGAGTACATTAAACAGGAAGACTGGTCAACCCTACTGAAGCAATAATTTTTACGGCGCAGTCTTCACCGCGGAGACAGAGGGGCAAAAGATGATGATGACGATGATGATTCATACACCCGTCGCCTTCAGCGGAAAGTTATTCTACGCTAAGCTACATTAAGATCTCAGTTTATCCAAGGCTCAACACACTATGTAGAGACAAAGACCCATCCTTTCCTCCTAGTATTTCTGCAATGCAAGCGCAAATGACAACAATAGAGATCTCAAACTCACATCCAAGAAAAAAAAAAAACCAAAGAAAATGTGGCTGTAGAGCCAGCCCTCCTATACGCCTCATGCTATTCCCATACGTTACAGTTGGCCGACCGAGTATGGTTTCAGTCGGTGCTGCAAGACCATTAAGCCACCCAGAGCGACTAGCAGTGACTAAACAGTCAGCAAAAGGTACAGCAATGATCAGCCTGGTGGCTGATCGTGCCCCAACAACTCTATATGCAGAGGCGGTTCGTAACACCATCGACGCTATTTTCCCAAGTGCTGTCCGCCCTTGTAGCGGCGTGACAGCTGGTAGGAGAAGGAATATGGCTGCTGTCAAGCACAGTTACCCAATATCACGTTTTCGTATTGTCCCTTCTGATCATACCACTACCATTATACTATCCGGTGGGCGATGCGTCGAAATAAATGAATTCAACTCAACTCAACTCACTGTTGCTGGTTCTCAGTTCACATGTTTGAGGTTCATGACCACGCACCATTAATTTTTACTGTCATTCTGCTTGCTACAAACTGTGCCTATCCACAATTGTATGTAACTTCTCGTGATTTCAAGCTCTCCTAATATTCTCTAACCAATTACCACCTAGAGCCTGGACTCTCTCGTCCCCGCCAGCAATCGATGCTAAGGATACCAAATAGTCTTCAAAGGCGTCGGCAGCAGCAGGAATGGGCAGCCCCTCCGTCATGCCCTTTAAAACGGTCTCAAAGTCATGGTAGGGCCTTCCGCTGCCCACAACAGCGTATCCAAGGTCTCGGAAGTGCTCCAGCGCCTGTCCGAGCTTCAGGTTTCTATCCGTGGTCTCTTAGCAGTAACTCCATTAAATGCGTATTATATAACCTCCATTACCTGCATTACCTGCAGCCTGACTGCTTCCTGCTCTTGTGGACCTCGTTGTAGCTACTGATGCGTTGTTGCTTGCGGGGCGAGAGCCGTATAGGTAGCTCTTGCGGGCGCTTGCGAGGAGTAAGCCGTATGGGCATAGAGGCGAGCAGCGGCCGCACGCGACACCAAGCAGCTTTCAGCGAATTTAGCATTGATCGGCATTCACCCACCATACTCTGTCGTTTAACCGGACCAAGACGACCCAACAGAATTGCGTAGGAAAATATACAGACATTGATTGAAAAGTGTACCATCACACGGTCTTTGCACTCTCCCCACGCATACACTTGCCTGCAATTGCGACGATTTAAAAAATGACTAGCGGAGTGTCACTTTTTCTGTCTATGTTTCGATTTAAAGGCCAACCGAAATGGCCTATCGCATACGGTAGACAAGCGCGCAGTTCCGCTCAGTGGAATCTTCTTCAACCAGAAAAAAAAAAAAACATAAGCTAGACAACTGTATGAAATCTACTGCAAATGAGCAGTACCATACAATCCTGAGTGGTAAATTCGCTGTGAGAAAGAGTTATATCATCCCATCGTGTTCAGCATATTGATCTCAACTGTTGATGCGCACCATTCTAATGGCTCGACAAGTGTTTACCTAGCATATCCTTTCTCTTTTCTTTCAGTACAGTTCCTCGATTCACTATCTGTCTCCTGTAATAGTGTCTCGAGGCTGACTCGCAACCTCCATAAGGCACCCAGATCAGATTCCTCAAGGGGATATTAGCTCCCTTCAGTCTCAACCAAATGTTCCTCTTTACCGAGCGACGCCTGATCCAAGATCCCAAGATCTCATCAACGTCAGCGACTGCCCGCTGCAAGGCCTGGAATAAAATCTTCCATAATGCAGAAGCCCTAGCACAACGCACTAGCAACGGATTGTGCCACAAGAAAACTACACACAACTGCGATCCTCGCCGTAGATCGTTCTCCGGCGCAAAAGCCCTCATTCGACATTTCCATACTTCATCCCGACAAGCCAAATCTCAACACTCGCAGACCTGCGCCGCCTGCAAGCGCAAGTTCAAGTTGCTGAAAGACCTCCAGGAGCACATCTGCCGCCCTAAAGCCCGCAAGTCTCCTCCCCACTCTTGTCCCCATTGTCCCCGATCTCTCAAGAACGCAACCGCGCCGGCGAACCACATCCAAGCCAAGCAATTCTCGCGCCCACCACCAAGCGAGACGCCGCTTGACGTCTTCTTCCGGAAGTTTGAGGTAGTAAATTGGTTCCACTACGGCCGATTGAAAGCACCGTCTAGCTCCTTTGTCGAGTTGCGCGCGCACATGCGCTGGGAGAAGGAAGATCCCAACCACATCTACGCAAGGGAGAGATACCGTGTGGCGCTGCGCGTAGAGCTCGAGGTCTGGTTCGGGAGCGAGGACAAACTTGGAAACTGGCCTGCGCTCCGCCGGGCCGTTGGGATTATGCCGCTGCCTCGGCAGTGTAGCGGCCAAGAGTGTTGCTGGACGGCAAAGCAGTTAATCAGAACCACATCTTATTGATGGAGCACAGCATTTTCCATGGGCACGTAGGTGGTAAACACAGAAACCTAAGTTCAGAAAAAAAGGGACCGCTATCACCCTCCACTCTGACCCACGCGCACAACAACAACCAGCCCTCCCTCTTCAAACCCCCTCTTCCAGCTCCACCATCCTCACATTCAACTCCCACAACTCCTTCTTCAACCTCTCATCAAACGCCCAGCTCGCATACCCCGCCTCCAACGCATCAAACCACTTGCCCCTTTCCTCCGCAACCCTCACGCCATCCAAGTAGTGCCCGCCTCTCTTCTCGCACACCATCCTCACCGCTGCCCACGTCTGCTTCGCAGCTCATTGCTTCGTATTCTTCCAAATTTTCCTCACTTCCGACCCCGTCCCCAGGCCTTCATAACGTCCTCTCCGACAGTCCCCTGCAAGCCCGTCCTAATGCCGCCGGGAAAAACTGTAGTTTGGAGCGAGGGATTGGAAGGCAGAGTCTCTCAAAAGAGAAGCGATTGATGAGGAAGATTTCGGGGGTGAATAGGTAAGCTCAAGGACAGGAAGAAGACGAAGGCATTAGACAGAGACATCCAGAGATGCTATGCAGCCTGGATACCGGACGGAGGGTATGGTGATTCCCACGAACAACATATGTACGATGGCTTAAAGGCGGATTTATTGCAAAGGCCGTAATGGATTGGAGCAGACGACGGGACACCAGCAGGCTATCTCGGGTAGTGCTTGTTTACTTAGACTGCGCCGCATTTACTCAGCCCTCATCAAGCCGCTGCCCAGACAAATAGCTCGGCGAAGGAATAGACATGCAGTGTACTTGGCCGCCACAACTAAATGCTGCTGGCAATGTAAAATAGGCGGATTGCGGCCGCCGAGCTATGGCGTTTTCTGAGGCGCCGTGATCCGGCCGGAGGAGCGGGGCCAGCGTAGTGCGAAAAATACTGAGTGAACAATAGCCTGGTACGATAGGCTGACCTTTCCCATGGGGATTGGAAGCATTTATCCGGACGTAAATGCTACTGCTTTCTCTAGACATTCATTTGCGGACAGATGCTTCCACCCCTCACGCACATTTCCATGGTGTCGCAATAGACGATCTGCTGGGGAACCTGATTTGCAGTGCGAAAACGGTTGTCATGCGGATGAGAGGCTATTGGAGTGCGTGGGCGCGATATATGCTCGTCGAGTGAATAGCGGTTGAAAGTGAGTCGTGGGGGACAGAGTTGAGAGGCCAGCGGCGGTTTTAGCGCAACTTCCGAAAAGTGGCGCCCGTAGCAATAGTCATTGCCGCGAGGCTCCGCAGATGTTGGCGTTTTTGGGCGTCAGAGCCGGCAACAACTAAAATTCGGACGGCCCCTCCCTGTTCCGAAAAAAGATTCGTCGATCATTCAGCAGCGCACCCGTCCTCCCCATCAGCTTCGCATCTTCAACATGGCCCAACCTTTCAGCTTCGGCTTCTCTGGCGACGATATAGAAGCCGATCCCGATGTAGACCAGCCCTCATCCGCGGCGCCGGCGCCCGCGACAGCCACTCCCGCACAGCCCGTGGCTGCCCTTGTTCCCGCTCAAACACACAACCTTGCTCAGTTGGTGAGTGCATGTGCTTTTACTCCTTCTGCTTCCTCTTCTTCTCTTCTCTAAAATCTTATTGCCGGTCAAGTCTTCTGCCGCAGAAAATGTTCTGAGACGCTCTTTTGTCGTTCAATCCTCCATTGTCTTTCTCTTCGCCATTTCCTACGCTCATTTACCATTTCTTGCGGCGGAACCGTCCCTCTGACGAAACACGCTGACTTTGCCATTCCCAGCTCCAAAGTTTGCCAGACAAGATATCCTACGCAATCCAGGAAATCGAGTCTCCCAGCGGCAAGAAACTCAGCCTACCACGCCGCGAGCTCTTCGATGTCCGCGTGCAGCTGATGGCCGAAGACGACGGCTCCGATCCGGACCCGCTCACCGGCCTGGATGAATCCGACATCCGCACCAACATCTATGAAGGCGGCTTCAAGACCTGGGAATGCTCCGTTGACCTCGCCAAGCTCCTCCTCGACCGCGGTCCGCGCAAAGACATCGACGACCTCTGCCGCGTCGACCATGTCATCGAGGTGAGCTTGCACCCACCTTGCCATCCTCTCGCGCCAATCTCACTTGCTCCACAACAAATGCTAACCCTCTCCCCCAGTTGGGCTGCGGCACCGCCATCCCCACTCTCGTCCTCTTCCACCATGCCCTCACCCACGTCCTCCCCCTCCACTTCACCCTCGCCGACTACAATGCCTCCGTCCTCCGCCTCGTCACGCTGCCCAACCTGCTCCTAACCTGGGCCTCGACGCTCCCCGTCGACTCGCCACTCTTCACGCCCGAGACGCCCAACCCTTTCCACTCCACCACCAGCCCCGCAACCGACCACGGCGACCTCTACCTCACGCCCTCCCTCATCGCCGCCTTCCACTCTACCCTCGCAGAAGCCCCGCTCACCATCACCCTCGTCTCCGGCTCCTGGGTGCCCGCCCCCGCCTTCCTCGACCTTGTCCCCAGCGCCGACGCAATGAACACGCTCGTCCTAGCGTCCGAGACTATCTACAGTCCGGCCGCGCTGAGCGCGTTTGCGGATGCGTGTGTCGGCTTGTTGAAGCGTGTGAGGCTGGGCAAGGCGATTGTGGCGGCGAAGCGCGTGTATTTTGGCGTTGGAGGGGGCGTCGATGCGTTCAAGGAGGAGGCGGCGGCGAGGGGCGCGGTGGTGGCGGACGTGGAGAATTCGGGGGTGGAGATGGGGCAGGGGGGCGTGCGGAGGTGCTTGTTGGAGGTTCAAATGATGTAAGAGGGAAATCGTAGGAGTAGAGGCCATGTGATAGAGTGGGCAGCTGTGATTGTTGCGATGGGTGAATGGTTCGTTGGATGTGAGGAAGCTCGTCTCCCCAACTTGAAACAATGTTGTTCTTTGGTGCATGTCTCCCGAACAGGATGCTCCTCACTTGTCCCGTTCTTCCCAAATCTTTGCAGCATGCTACTCGGCGGCTATACTTTGCAGTAGCATCCATGTTCTCTTCAGACTCTTCCATTTGTCTTCCTCCCAGCTACGCGTCAAAGTGGCGCAACGACGATCAATAGTATCAATCAATGTTGGCCTGTATTCTTTAGAGGTGAAATTATCTCCCTTTAGATAAAAAACTGCACACACTTTCCCCTTCTCATGCTATATCACCGCCACTAGAGAAGAAAAGACAGTCAGTCTGACACTGGCGAAAATCATTTGCTATGCACACCATTCTGTTTTGCTCATAATCACAGAAGCAGAGGCTCCGAATACCACTGCCAGTCCTCTTCCACGGCCGCTCAACGCGGGATCCAGTCTCCCCTTGATCAATCAGCCAAAATATCTCGAGCCACAAGAACGACAAAATGTTCCAACTCCATGTGCGCGCGCACACCTCTCCGGCCCGATGACCTGCCAGGGCCTGGAGCGATCACGCAGGTTGCATGGGGTTGCCTGAACCAGCTTGTAGAAGGACCGCCCTCCGCACGTGCAGATACCATCATCAGCCGCCCATCTCCCCCCCCTACCCCCACCTCCCGCGGACCGAACCCCCCCCCCGACTGTTTTGTCCGCGCCGCTTCGGGTCACAGCTGCACGTACCATTTTGCCCGCGAAGCCATATTGAGAGAACCCCACTCCTCATGAGGACTATCGCCCAGCCTCAATGTAGCTGCGCGTCATTTCTATAAGAGTGCAAGGCAGGCACACGGAAAGTGTTTCTGGTTTAGACGTTTCAGTGTGCCCATTCTTTGGTAGTTGAACTGCTCAAGTACAAGAGGAGGAAAAGAGGGGCAATTTATACCCATTGATACCGCAGTTGATGCGTGCGCTTCAAGCCACATGCCCCTGCCCATGAAGTGGAGAATCCATATAAAATAAATAAAAAAAAAAGCCTACAGCGCCGTGCCCATATCACTTTGTCTTCCAAAATATCCCGGTTTCAATACCAGTATACCTGTCCTCCCAATGAACACCCCCACCAACCCGTCTATTCCCTTCCCACAAACCACCCTAAGCTCAGCCTCTTCTCTCCCATCTCACTCCCTCTTATACAGCCCCTGACACACCACCCGCCAACTCGCCCGAAAACCCTACACCACTCCTACCACTCCCGCTCCCACTCTCACTCGCCGCATCCTCGATCATCCTCAAAATATCCTCCGCCGCGACCTCATTCCACAGCCTCCTTACCTCTCTCTTCGCCCTGAAAAGCTCCCCCGCAACGCCTCGAACCTGCCCCGCCGCCGTGCGCGCGAGCGGCCACTGAGCGGCGAGGTTCTTCAGCGCCCCCATGTTAAGCCGGATCAGCTCTTTGAGGGCAGCGTCGTCGGCGGCAGGGTTCGTTGCCGATGACGGCGACGAGCCCTGGTTAGAATTGTTGTTGCTGGCGGTGGTTGCCGAAGAGCAGGTGTCGGGGGCGACGAAGGACCAGGCGGAAAGGTAGACGACTGAGGACATGACGACGGCGCAGGTGAAGAAGGGAGAGAGACTTGTTAGCGGGACGGGGAGGCGGACAAGCTGGGAGAGTTGTTGCGACGCGTCCATGCACTTGGCCGTGTGCGTTTCGCGGGCTTGTGTTGAGACGAGGGGGGAAACTTGGCGGACGCAGGTTTTGATGTCGTCGGCGGAGCGGTATTCGTCTAGAGTGGAGCGAGGTTTGTGCAAGAGGATTACTGTTCTGGGCGTGGAAGTCAGTGACGTTGATTGAGCGCTTGTGGAGCATACCTACGCGTTCGTTATCATGTGCGCTTGGAAGATCATGTGGTCCAGTTGGCCGTCGCGAGAGATTGTTTCTCTTTTACTTGCTGGTAGATGTAACATCCAGTTGACAAGGCACGAATCGGCGGTCTCTATTGCACGGACGTCGAGAACATCCACGCTTGATACAGCGAGGACTATACCCAGATTTCGAACAGCGTCAATGCGGTATGCGAAGGAAGAGTATTCGATGTCATCCTCCGCAAACGCTAAATCGTCGTAGTCATCTAGAGTCTTCGGGGTTGGAATGTACTATAGCTCAATGTCAGCGGAAGCTCATTGATGATAGTCAGAGTCCGCAAAAAAAGAAAAAAAAAGTAAGAACACTTATCTAGCATGAAGTATCAAGGCAGCGCCGCAGCGGTCAATGGCGAGGGTTGAGTGGGTCCTTCCGATGCCATACGATGCCAAAAAAAAGAAAAAGAAAAAGAAAAAGGGAGAGAGAGAGAGAGAGAGAGAGAGGAAGATGCGCTTGTAGAGAACGGTATCACTTACCCCTGACGTGTACTCAACTTCCTCGCACGGCAATGGGACATCCGTTAGCACATCTCTCAGCCGAAAACTCGTGCGTTGGCTGACACCTGCAAAGAAGCCATCAACGACATACAGTTCCCACCACGTCCGCCTCCAGCTCTCCTCCATCACACGCAGCCCCGACCCATTCCGGATAGAAAATTCGCGATCATTCATGCCGATGGCAAGTGCAATGTCAATCGCGTGACCCATCATCTCGTCTGCCTTGGGCGTCCTGTCGTTCGACTTGAGGCCGATAGCATAGAGCAGCAAAGCCTGCACCATAAACCCGTCTCTCGGCTGGTTCTGTCGGAACAAGGCATGATTAAGTGCGTCTTCAACAATCACCGTCGATGCTTGCGGTACGTAGCACGATCCGATGTACTGGACCGCGAGTTCAAGATGTGGCACTCGTCCGGTGCGGAAGAGATCGAGCAGGTAGTTCCGGGGAAGCAAGAAAGGATGTGCAGCGGCGAAGAATGTGAAGAATGCGCTCGTGACCATGCTCGAGCTATCGCAGCCGACCTGCTGAGCCTGCGGCGGCTTCTGGCTCACGGCGATCTGGTTCTGCGCGGCCACGGCCATTTCCTGGGCGCACGAAAAATTGAAGCCATTGAAATGGTCTGGTGGAGAGGCCCGGCCGCCACCAGTAAGCACTTCTAGCGCCGGGAAGCACGGCGACTGCTCGTGCTGTTCGGGACTTGCGGAGAAGCCTGCCGTAGGCGCAAGGCCGGCTGTTGAGCCTGAGATAACACGTCAGAAACGGGTGATACAGCGCAAACAGAACACAGTATTGCAAGGGTCGCGTTGGCAGATAACCTACCCTGTGGGTCCCTACACGGCTCTCTTGGGTGAGCCCTGCCGGCCTGGTCGGCAGCAGTCCTCTTGCGCGGGCCTTTGTACCCCTGCGACGATCGTCAGCCCCACGTTCCCATCCAAAGAGGCACTCATGCATTACACCACAGCAAAAGGAGGTGCAGAAAGAAAAAAAAGAACGAGAATTAAAAAGCAGTGCTCACCCGCCGCGACTTAACATAACTGCACTCACTCCCATCGGTAGCGCACCTGGTGCACGGCTCGCCGCCGCTGCACTTCAGATGCTTGGAGCGACAGGCCACGCACGCCAGCGGAATGGGCTGCTTGACACCGCCTGCCGACGAGGACGACTGCTGCTGCGAATCCTGCGGCTGCGTGTTGCAGTTTTGGGGGTTCCCGGGTCCTGGGATGATGGGGATGGCCCCCAAATCGGGGATGCCGCTGAAGTCGAAGCCGGCGAAGTGCGCCGACATTGTTGGTTGATGGTGGTTGGCTCGCGGGCCGATTTTCGCCTTGTGCAACTCGGCGTAGAAGCGGAGAAAAGGGAGAGATGCGTTCCTCGAGGACTGCACGTGGGATTTTGCCGCGAGAGTTGCGTCGTGTTGTCAGCCGTTGGATATGTGGGACCTGGGGGTGGTGGTTATGGTGGTGGTGGGGGGCGTGGATGCGGTGCCTGGAGAGCCTCGGGCTTGTAAGTGGTCCCCGGTGAACATCACGCTTCCGATGCGCGGTACGAGGGCGGCGACGGGTCTGGAAATGTCGAGGTGACATAAGCCGGTGGCCGGGTGAGGTTGAGTGGACGCCGCGGGCGGGCGAGCCGCGGAAAGCCGTCACAGGGCTGGCTCCAGCGCGCTGTCGCCAAATCGCCAAAGCTCGGGCCACGTCGACTGTCCAACGGCGCCGCAGCTGCGGCCGTTTCGCGGGCGGTATTTCTCTGCTGAGATCCGAAGGCGGACGGAGTAAGTTTCTCCATCGCTCTCCTGACTTTTTCCCGCTGCACACGACAATTGTTGTTCGTACTGTATACGGACCGAAACTGCGCCTGCACATGCGCACGTTCTTTGCTAAAAAAATAAAAAAAAAACCTACATAAGCTTCCGCATGGCGGCAATGGCGGCTTTTCACGGCAGTAATCAAGCAATGTAATAATAATCCAAGAAGATCGAAATGTGATGAATTTCTTTTCGGGGTATCCAAAAATACCATCCTCGGCCTCAATTAAGGCCCAGTATCCAATCAACTATGCATCCTTTTTCACGTCATATCATCCCAAGTATTGAGAAGGGTATTACCACAACAGTCAGTCACAAGTCCATCACATATACACATAAATAAATCCCATCGAAAAATCACACCCGTCTCAACGAGCCGCCCCCTGCCTCTCAGCCGCGCTTTTACGACGCAGTGCTGGCGGTGAAGTACGACTTCTGGTCAATAATGACCATACCAGCGATGCTGGCCGAGGACAGAGTAGCCAGGATACCAGTAAGCAGCGCGCTGATAGCAACGCGGGCAACATCACCAGAGCGACTGGGCGAAAGCTGGGAAAGCACACCGATCTGGTTACCCAGGGAGCCGATGTTACCGAAACCACAGAGAGCGTAGGTGGCAATGAGGCGGGAGCGGTCAGTGAGAGTTGAGTACAGGGGGTCGGTGGTGAGGTCCGAGTAGGCGACGAACTCGTTCGCGATGATCTTGATACCGATGAGACGACCAACGTGGAGCAGATCCCTGCCGTCGTTGTCGCGGCTGACACCGAGCAGGAAAGCGACTGGGTAGAACACGTAGCCTAGGATGAGCTCCAGGGTCAAGTCGTAGTCGCCGTCGAGGTTGATATCTAGAAATGAAATTCAGTACCCGTCTTTCAGTTATTTGGTAGGATCTCTGGACTTACAGCGCCCCCACCAAGTGAGCAGACCGTCAATCAGAGCAATCAAGGCGACAATGCAGAGCAAGTTGGCCATAATCATTCCAGCAATCTTAAGACCGAGCCAAGCACCGTTGGCGAACGCGTGCAGGAAGTTGGCGGCACGGTGCTCGTCATCATCGGGAACGACAACACGGCCAGCGGTGAGAGTCTCCTCCTCTTCGGGGTAGCGCAGCTTGCTCATCGCGATCGAAGCCGGGATACTCATGACGCAGGAAGAGACCAGAGCCTGAGCGTTGACACCCATGCTGATGTAGGAAACAAGCACGGAACCGGCAATGGTAGCGAAACCGGAGCACATGACCTGGTGGATCTCGGCCATGGTAAGGTGGGCAACGAAGGGCTTGATAAGCATGGCAGATTCACCCTGACCGATGAAAGGAGAAGCAGCAGCCACAACGGCCTCGGCACCAGAAATGCGCATGCTCCAGAAGAAGAAGGTAGCGAACTTGCCGATGAACCATTGGATGAGGCCAACGTAGTAGAGGAGCTGGACCAGGGAGACGAAGAAAATGATGGCGGGCAGCACGGTGATCAGGAACCAGAAATAGTTCGCAACGATATCGTCCGAGGTCAAGAAGGCGGTACCCTTGTCGGCGAAGCCCAGAAGTTCGCGGGCCAGGGTAGAGACGAAGTTGAAGATATCGCTGCGCAATGGTCAGATTTGGCCTCCGGAACATCGAGCCAGACAGGCAACTTACTATCCAGCAGTGGTGCGCAGCACGAAGAGGGCGATGATGTACTGCATCAGCATGCCGACAATAACGGTGTGCCAAATGATAGCCTTCCTATTGCGAGAGGTGGCCCACAGGATAAGGATGAAGATGAGCAGACCCAGAATGCTGATGGCACGGTTGCCCCGGGTGTTGTCGGCGCTCTCCTCGCTGGCAAAAGTGCCAATCATGAAAACAGCAAAGACGAGCAGGGCGGCACCCGGGAGCCTCAATTTCTCGGGGATGAGCGCAGTGAAGCGGACCCCCGTGTGCCTCCAGACGAAGTGCATGGGCTTCGTCACGATGGAGATGGGCACGTGGAAGAAGATGACACGCAGGGTGATGCACAGATAGAACAAGAACGGAATAATCCAGTTTTTGTCGTTACGGTGCAGGACCAGGCTGGCGATCCACCATCTGTAGTCGAGCCATTGTCAGCCCAAAGCTTCGGCGCGAGACGCGTCCGCTCGCGAGACCGCGGCGAAATAGTTTTTAGACCCTTGCTGCTCAGACCGCCGACACGCCACCCCACGGCGCACACAGAAATTTTTGAAGCGCGCGAAAATCGAGGAGGCCACATACCCGGTGAAGAACAGCCAGATGAACAGATGGAAAAATATCCTGTACTTGGCGTAGAAGCGGCCGACGGGGCCGCGCTTCTTTTCCTCCTCGCCGCGCGCGGTCGTGACCGGGCTGGTGCTACCCTTCTCGGCATCGTCAATGTCGATAATGCCGTTCTTCTCCATACTCTTCTCGGGCACGTGGCGGTGGTGCAGGTCGGATTCGGTGGGAATCCTGGGCGGATCCTGAGTGGTGCCGTTGCTGTAGGCAATCTCGTCCTTGTGGCCCTTCTCGGCAAACTCGTCGTGGTGCAGGTGAGGGTGGTGGTGCTCGCGCGACACATCCAGAGCCGGGTCCGCGTTGGGTACCACGTTCGCCTGTGGCGACGAATTGTGCTCGGCGGCCATTGTGCGGGACTGGGGGCACGCGGGAGTGCTGGGCGGGCGGCGGCGGCGTGGAGAGAGGAGGGGAAGCTGCTGCTGCGAGAGAAGAAGGCCTCCAGTTCACGTCGCGCAGGCCGGGGCTTTGAGTAAATAGGAAGCAACGAACGGGCGCGCGACTCGAGCTGATCAGGCCGGTCGACGGCGCCGCGAGCGCCGCAGCTATCTCCAAAGCCGCGCACCGGGGCACACACCCTTGGCAACTGCCGTATCCAGCTAACGTCCGTTACATCGGCCAGAGAGCGCGGCTCACAGGTCGGTCAACTCCGACCCACTTTGCCTCCAGCTGTTTGTGCGGGCGGCCGTGATTCTGCAAAACCAACGCCCTTATCAACCCTATCGCGCGCAACTGTCGCACCGAGCCAGCCAGAGCCCCTGGCATCCGGGCCAGCGTCGCCTTGAAGCCCCTCCGCCGCGCGTTGATTTGCCCGAACGCCCTGCCACGATAAAGAAGTGCCGGCGCTGAATCCCCGATGTGGAAAAGATGCGAGTCGCAGTGGCGTCGCTCTCTCCGCGATTCTGGCCCGCGGTATCTTTCCCATCGAGCGAGCCCAGCAGCCCCAGACGCGCTGTCTGTCCTTCTGGAAGCCCGCTGCATGCGATTCCTGCCAGAACCGCTGCTCCCATGTGACCTCCCCAGGCGAGTTCCGATCTGCGTCCCCGGCAAGCCGGCAATCCTGATTCGCCAGCTGCGAGCTGTCTGTCCCTTCTCCACGCCTTCTGCTCCAGAGAGGCCGCCGGCCCTCCCGGTTTCCCCAGAGTCGCAGATGCCCTGAGATCAAGGGTGCGGAGAAGCAGACGGGAGGGGTCCACTGCAGGCCGATGCCGCTCCGTAAGGGGATCATGCTCGCGTGCGTGCGAGCGCAGATGCGGCGCGGTCCTCTTGTCCTGCCGACTCGCTTGATCTGGCGCAGGGTTGCGACTCCTGGGCACACAACTGAGGAAAATCATCCGCTCTCTGCTATCGCTGGAGCACACCGGATGGCGCCGACAAAACGCTTCGCTGTTTGTTCTCGCTCGTGTCTATTTCGATTGCCGTGGGCCAAGATAAGTGAGGAGCCTTCGCTTGGCCACCGAGAGACGAGAGATTGGCGCCCCGACTCCGGAACCATCCTATCTACTCACCGCGCAACATAATGACATTTCGAACACATTTCGCGACCCCGGCTTATTTACCCACGTGGAGGGTCCCGCGACGCAATACGCACGTACGTCTGGAAAGGCTGGGCCAGCCGCTGTGAAAGCTTAACCGTGTGAACAGAGCGAACGCATAAGTGCCAAACTATACTTGCCGCCCAGCAAATCTCCGCCTTCACCATTGTGCTGACTCGGCTTTGCCACTGTCAATCACCGAGCATATGCACTGGGAAGCAAGTCGCGCCGAGCTTCCTTCTCCCACCACGTCCCTTCATCTTCTTGCATGGATAGTGCCCCATAGCTATTGACCGCCCGGCAACTTCAAAGACCGAAGCTCTCTCAAAGCCCT
>JAJJID010000563.1:0-21695 GCA_022204955.1 Macrophomina pseudophaseolina
CGATCCCCGCTCGAGGTGACCGGGTTCTTGGTTTTGTAGATTGTTTTCAGCGAGTGGTTCCCTTCCGAGTATAGTTTGCGACGGAAAGACCCTTCCTTGCAGACGGAAAGGCTTGGTCGCGGAGAGGGCGGAAGAGATTTTTGACTATATCTGCGGGCAGGTGCTGCAGCTGATGTGGCCGCAATTGGTGCATTGGTTGGAGTAGACTCCCTGGTGGTCGGTCCAGCACTTGCAGCATGTCTTTTGCCGCATCGTTAGCATCAAGCTCCGTCCTGGTGTTCGGAAGAGCGTGTCTTACCCACGAGTCAGGAGGGTACCCGTTTACTGGTCCACTTCCTGCGCCGTTGTTGGATCGGCCATGGTTGTGTCGGTTGGCCATTGCGGTGTATCGTTGCAATATTTGCGACTCAGGCTTCGAACGGTCCATAGTTGTGGATGCTACGGGGGGTTTGTTTTCGCGATGTTGCTCCTGTGGATTTCCCTTCCAGGAGAGATGGCAGATGTTGGGGGAAGTGAATGTGCTCTGCCTTTTGAATACCGGTTCTTAAACTGTTGGGTACGCGGGGCTCGAACGCTGGTGTGAGAGTTTTGTGCGGTGAGTTAAGTTTCGGTGTTTCTGGTGAGCGGATGTTGGATGGGATGCCCAGTCTTTCGATGCCCTTTATATGAGACAGAGTGTTGGAGCTGTGCTTGGGGGACGAGAGTGTTGTGATAGGCAGGAGAACGTTACAACGCCTGTGCGCTTTGAACAATGAGAAGGCCTATCATGGGGAATTTATTATATACCCGGCGTTTCACCATTCCACTGTCGTTCAATTTCCGCGTGTTCCGGGAATGCTCTTCTTCAGTGAGGCGCGGGACGGTTATTGTTGGATCCAACGCGAACACTGGGCCGCGTCGCGGTCGTAATCGCTGTCTCCCAGATAGAGAGTGCCGAGTCAGTGCAGAGAAGTGCAGGAGACTCATGGCTGGAAAGCTGGCGCGCGGAAGAGCTTGATAAGAAGACGCGAGGCAGATTTCCCATCCGAGAGGCATGGGCAAGTCAACAAAAACGCATCGGCGAGGCCGTTCTACAGCGATCTGGGGGCGGAGAAGGTGGGCCAATTGGGAAGGATGGCATGCTAAACAAAATGTTTCCAAGGCGCAAGGCGCCGAGCGGACTGGCCAATAACGGCATTAAACCTACGGAGAAGATGGTGAGACACAGGCCTGCCAATCACGTCCGTGCTCGCCTTAAGACCTGGAATCTCGCCGGTGATGACTGCCCATTTCACAGCTGGAGCTTTCATATGCTTCTCTTCATTTCCTATGCTCGTGCGTGGGAGCTGGCGCAGTAACATGAGCCTGTGCACTGCCTGGCCTCCGGGCAGCGCCCCGTCTTCCAAACGACGCCCAATCGCGGACGCTTTTGCCAGACGCCCTCAAAGCTTCGCTGAATACTCGAATTGCTCCTTCACCAGCTCCTCGCTCAGGGCCCAAAGCCTCTCGGCAACCTCCGGGTCCGTTGCATACGACGGGGCGTCGTAGTACTGGCAGTCCGAGAGGAAGCTTCCCGCCGGTTCTGCCGTGCCGTTAGCCTCGTAGCCACGCACATGCATGGCCGCCCAGCCTCGCACACTCACCATTCAACGCGGGGTCGAACGCCGCCACGACAATTGTCGCCGCGCCCTCGTCCGGGCTCTTCCAGTCCGTCGCCGTGCCCTCGATCGCCGCATACCCATCCTTGTTCAGATCCCTGCTCAGATTCGTCCAGATGCCTGCCCCGCGCGACGACAACATGTCAGCAAGCACAACGTCCCGCAGGGCTCAGGGGAAGGATCGAGGTCGAGTTAACCAGAAAACACCGCGCACTCACTTCCCGGATGCAACGCGTACGCGACGACGCCCTTCGCCCGCAGCCGCTCCGTCAAGCCCACCGCGAACAACACGTTGGCCGTCTTGCTCTGCCCGTACGCCATGAATCCGCGGTACCCGTCGACGTCGCGCGTGAAGGCGGCGGGCAGCGCGTCGTCCGGCGGCCCGCGCTCCTCGGGCGGCACCTCCGCGCCCTCGAGATTGTAGTCGTGGAAGCGGACGGGCGATAGGCGGAGGCCGAGGCTGCTCACGTTGACCACGCGCGTGGCGCCCGGCGCGGGCGCGTCCGCGGCGGCCGCCAGCAGCTTCGGCGCGAGCAGGTTGGTGAGCAGGAAGGGGCCCAGGTGGTTGGTCGCGAACTGCGCTTCGACGCCGTCGGGCGAGGTGCGGCGCGTCTGCGTGACCATGCCGGCGTTGTTGATGAGCACGTCGAGGCGCGGGATGCTCTCGCGGATGTCGGCGACGGCGCGGCGCACCGAGTCGAGCGAGAGCAGGTCGAGCTGGACCGTCATGATGGCCGTCGACGGCCGGATGGAGTGGATCTCGGCGGCGACCTCGTCGAGGTTGGATTGCGTGCGCGAGGCGAGGATGAGCAGAGCGGGGTCGTGGACCGCGACGGCGAGGGCGGACGCCTCGCCCAGGCTGTTGCGGCTCACGCCCGTTATGAGGACTGCAGAGGAGGGGTGAGTGACTGGCAGCGATGGCTGGGCGGCTGCGTACCATAGCGGCCCTTGATCTGCTTGCTGAACGCTGTCGCCGCATCCGTGGCTCTCGTCCTGGCGCCCCAGTCGGGATGAGACGTCATTGCTGCGAGCGGTGCCTGTGGGTGGAGACAACTCGCGAGTAAGTACGGGAAGCGCAGCTCCTCCGGCTGGGTGCGTGTTGATATGGCGGCCCCTATGCGTCGCGGCGCGCGGCTGGGACCACGAAGCACCCGGAAGTTTAAGCTGCGAACACCTGCCCAGCTCGTCGACGGAACCGGCTGCGCAACCTTCTTCGCATCTCCCCGACCCCAGCCTATGCGATCAGTCCCAAACTCTTCTTGTTTCGGCCCTTCTCGACCTGCTTGCTCCCTGCACAGTGCTATAGCTCCTCCGATATGTTGAGGAGTGACGCAGCAGACCACACTGCCCTCAGCTGTTATCTTTCATAGCGCCATCCGCTAACATCGAGCAGCGGCCCCGGTCCGGCCCACCTGCCAGGCTCGGCTCGATGAAGCCGAGAAAGATGGTCGGGGGCAGAAATAGCGGCCTAGCGAGCGTTGAGGCCTGGTGCGGGGTTGCAGGCGGGGTATTGGAGAGCTTACCCCAGATTTCCCAATCCACCCCCCCCCCCCCCCCCCCCCCCCCTGCATTAGTGTGGCGTCTTGCTGCCGGCAATTCTCCCGCTGCATCGCAGCCGGGCGAGAGACGTCCGGCAGCGAGGTGGTCGGCGGATGCGTTGGGCTCTCATATCTACCAGAGCGTATCTTCCGACGTGGCGGGCCTGCAGTGCTTGTCTCAGATGCTAGACTTGTTGAAGCTTGTCCACGACACCGCCCGCCATGGTCAATTACGCGCATGAGAACCCCCGTCCGCAGACGGGAATAGATGTCCTTATTGTAGGAGCCGGTCAGCATGAGTTCACGCTGTACATATCTCAATCAGAACGAGAAGCGCTGACAACGCTTCCCACCCCCAGGCTTCGGCGGCCTTACCGCGGCCATCGAATGCCACCGGCAAGGCCACAATGTCCAAATCTACGAATCCTTCCCCGAGCTCAAGTCTCTCGGCGACATCATATCCTTCGGGCCCAATGCTGGCCGTGTCTTCTACCGCTGGAAAAATGGCGAGATAGCAGAGCGCATGCGCCCGCTGAGCATAGACCTGAGCAATCACGGGTTCAAGATCCACAAGTACACCGGCGAGCACATC
The DNA here is from genome assembly GCA_022204955.1 of Macrophomina pseudophaseolina. NCBI lineage: Eukaryota > Fungi > Ascomycota > Dothideomycetes > Botryosphaeriales > Botryosphaeriaceae > Macrophomina > Macrophomina pseudophaseolina. Next base: position 3,768 of record JAJJID010000563.1, read on the forward strand.
ATCACACAGAAAACGCCGCCTCGCGTGAAAGAGAGCCCGGTCTTCAACGGGCACAGGGGTGAGCTGCACACGACTGTATTTGAGTACGCCAGGGACGAGCTGGGCATCCCGATCCACTTGGGCCAGCGGATTACGGAATACTTCGAAGACGACGACAAAGCGGGCATCGTCCTTGCGACTGGGGAGAAAGTACGATCCACGCTGCCCCGCCAGATGCATTCGGGTTGGTTTCAGCACTAACCATTGCCTGCAGGTCACCGCCGACGTCGTCCTGGGCGCCGACGGCGTGCGCTCCAAGGCGCGTGAGCTGGTCCTCGGCTACGACGACAAGCCCAATAGCAGCGGCTACGCCGTCTGGCGCGCCTGGTTCGCCAACACAGACATGGTTGCCGACCCGCGCACGCGGCACTTCTGCGAGCACGGCGACACCTTCAACGGCTGGATCGGCCCGGACGTGCACTTCCTGTTTAGCACCATCAAGGGCGGCCGCGACTGCTGCTGGGTGCTGACGCACAAGGACGACGCCGACATTGAGGAGTCGTGGTCGTTTCCCGGGAAGCTTGAGGACGTGTTCAAGGTCCTGGAGGGCTGGGATCCGATGTGCAAGGCTATTGTCGAGAAGACGCCCAGCCTGGTCGACTGGAAACTGGTCTATCGGGACCCGCTGCCGACGTGGACGAGCGCAAAAGGGAGGATTGCGCTGCTGGGAGACTCGGCGCATCCGTTCTTGCCCACTAGTGCGCAGGGGGCTACGCAGGCTATGGAGGATGGTGTGACCATTGCTGTCACGTTGAGAAGAGCGGGCAAGGAAAATGCGGCCCTCGGAGTGAAGGCATACCAGGAGATCAGATACGACAGAGTCAAGAACGTGCAGAAGACGGGCGAGACCACAAGAGACATGTGGCACAAGACAGACTGGGAGAAGGTCAAGAAAGACCCCGCGAGTATCCAGCTACCACGTGAGGACTGGATCTTCGAATTTGATGCAGAGAAGCACGCTGAAGAGGTTTTTGACGAGGTCGCGAAGAAACTGAGCAGTACCGCTTCCGAAGTCAGACCCTCATTGTAAACCAAAATACAGTGCATACCTCGTATATACGCAGCCAGCTCACAGCCCTGTGCGTTGTTAGTGAAAGACTCGAATTACTGTACGCTTGTGGACAAGCTCGTGATAAAGGTCAACGCCTATGCATTCCCAAATGCGTTTTTGCTGCCTACTGCCCCAAATCAAGCAGGAAACTCTGGACCCCCGTTTCTGGCCTCTTGATGACCCCTCAAAGTGTTTTCCTAATCAGCTGCACCGCGTTTGTCAATCTCTGGTATTTCCTTGAGGCACACGCAGCATCCGCCTCTACAGCCTAGGTAGGCCGGTCCTTAAGCGGAACGCGAAGTACTATCTCACTCATATTTGGCGCCACTACGAGTTTTCAGGAGCTGATCACGGTATCAACGCGATATTGCAGTACAAATAACTAAACCAAATCCATAGTTGCTCAGCTGTCCACCAAGCTCCGCCGCTTGCATCCAACGAAGACCAGCCTGGCTCATCCTTCATTTCACAACTGAAGTAGCTACAGCAGTAGCTTTCTCATTTGTGTACAAATCCTCGATCTCTTCCACCTTAGTCTTGCTGCCATCGCGTTGCGTGTGCACCTGCCCTGTGCAGACATACTTCCGGAACTTGCGAGCTGGAATTCGCATCTCAAACTGTATCGTTTGTTCAGCAACAGCGGCCATGAAATGCGGAGTGGAATAGTTACCATTTCATCAATCTCTTCGAGAGTACGGTTCTTGACTTCGGGGAGGAAAAAGTACACCCAGGCGACGGTCAAGAAGCAGGATGGTGCCCAGATGTAGCCGTACTTTGGACCCCAGTTGAGACTTTCGGGGTTGATGAAATACGGTGCTGTGAATGTGGCGAGCCACTTTAGACAGTCAGAGTGCGATCAAGGAATCGAGCCGGACGATGTACTTACCGCGCCGAGGAATCCCAGTGATGCAGCAAAGCCGAAGGTGTAGGACCGGAGTCTCTGGGATGGAATCTCACCGCCGGAGAGCCAGGCGTACGTCGCAACCATACCCTGTCCGCGTTAGTAAGTATTTTCCAACACCGAATATCATGACTTACATTATATCCCATGATGTATACGACAGAAAGGCCTACGATGATCCTTCCAGTTTGGACTGTTCCAGGCTGTGCATCATACACCGCGGCTACGATAAGCTGAGTGGCTCCGCCTGGGCCTAATGAGCATCATGTCTCTCTGTCAGATCTGAAAACTTACACAGAAACATGCCAAGCATGAGGAACACGCGGCGGCGTCCGATCCGTGAAATGACGAATGTGTTAATGACAATGGCCGCAACACCAACGCCGTTCAGGATGCACGAGTTGCGGAAGGCATCGCCGATATGCGCCATCTCGAAGAAGTAGGTACCGTATGCTTGTCCGGGTCAGCCATCATCTCGCCACGCCCAGAATGCCTCCCCCCAACACTTACCGATCATGTACATGGCTCCCGAAGCCGCCTGCGCCGAGATAGCACACACCGCCAGAATCGTCCTCCGCCGATCAACCGGATTCCGCCACAAATCGCTGATCGCAGTGCCCGTCGCCAGCATCTCCTCGGTGTGGATAGCCTGCTCGATCTCGACGATCTCCGCGTCGGCCATCTCCGGGCTCGGCCGCAGCCAGCGCAGCGCCTTGTGCGCCTGCTCGCGCCTGCCGTGCTGCAGCAGCCACCTGGGGCTCTCGGGCACGAAGAACAGGCCGACGATCATGATGCACGGCAGGATGTAGATCAGGCCCAGCGGGATCATGTACGACTCGACGCCGGGGAGCGGGGCGGTGAAGTTGTCGACAATGGTGCCGACGAGCGAGCCGATGGACGTCCACCACTGGAAGGCCGCCAGCATGACGCCGCGGTAGCGCGCCGGCGAGCACTCCTGCAGGTAGAGCTGCGCGAACGTCATGAAGATGCCGTTGGCGAGCCCGAGAATGAGGCGCCCCGCGTAGAGCCCGCCGATGCTGGTCGTCGCCATCATGATCACGTTGGCCGCGATGCAGGTCACGCAGGCGATCCAGACAGCCATCTTGCGCCCCATGATGGTCGCGACCGGGCCTGCGGGCGGTGAGTTGGGGGCGTTTTGGAGAGCAGCTTTGGGAGCATCGTACCGGCAGAGGAGGAACTGATGAACGCGCCTAGCGTCATCAGTGAGGAGATCAGTTGTTGGCGGCCGGTGGATATGTTGTAGCCCATTGGACTTGTGGGGTCCTTGTGGCCGAAGACCTGGTGTCATGTCAAATACTGGTCCTACCATGCACTTCACGCTCTGGAGTGTAACACTTACCTCGAGAAAGCCCGGCATGGCCTGCAAGCCGCCGATAAGGCCAAAGTCCAGTCCGTACTGGAAGGGGCACATTGATAGCAGGGAACATGCTAACAGCATCTTCCAGTGTGAGAAGAACTTCTCGTCTTGGGGAGCCGTCATCTTGGCCGGCTCGATGGTCGATCAACGGCGGTTGAGATAGAGTTGTACTGTAAGATTGGGATGGGAAGTCGTCGAGTGATCTCCCCAGCAGTCTGGAGGTCGACTCAAGCAAGACACGGCCCAAAATAAGGAATGGGTTCAGCTGTTGGCACCAACTCAATCTGCGGGGAATCTGGGGTAACGCTGTCCAGAACAGGGATACAGTGGGGCGCTATAGCTGCTGTCGCTGCAGTTGCTGTGTCGCGGCATAGCAAAACGACACAAACCATACAGGTGACCACGATAGAGGGTATGGGACGGCAGAAAGTGGCCCGACGCGGGCAGGGGGGAGGGGGGGGTTGGGGGTTGGAGGAAGGTGATGGGGGTTTTGGGAAGGCGGGAGACGATCCGTTCCAGGTTTTGCAGCACGCTCTGTCACATACAGTGTGATAAGCCTGCCAAAGCGGATAAGCGGGTTGTCAATCCATCTTCTCAGGGAAAGGTGATGAACGAAGCCAGCGTTATCTCGCATCGGTGACGAGGGTTCCATTGCTTTGATACAAGCAAGCCTTGCCTACACGCGAGGTCGCCGTGTATGCATGGCAAAAGTTACGGAGTAGCATGAGAAAACATCTGGCGATGAACGTTTAACCGCCCTGTTGTTTATGACTGATACTTTGCTGTTCCAAGGAACTGCGCGACGGTCATACGGGGTTGAGAGCGACCCCTGCACGTTTCCCCGCAAACTCTTGCGCAAACAAGGGATGGTGTCCGCCACCCCACACTTTATCCGTCTGCAAGCCAAGTGACTGAGCGTGCGGAGGAATGGGGGAGTGGGTATATCCCGCCGCTCTGCTTACACAATATTACAACTGCCGGTCGGCAATTTGCATCCGCAAGGTAGCCGAAGACGCACCCGTCCGCCTTATGATAGAGGCGCTGCCAGCTCGGGCAGGCGCAGACGCTAAGAGCTGCCAGACTTCAAGCCTCTCGGTGTGAGCGAAGAGATAACTGATCCGGACTGTACTCCCTGCGCAGCGCAGACTTGCCGTCGAGCTTTTGGAGAACGCAGCATCACCATGATTGAGTTATTGGCCCAGCATCCCGTGTGGGCGTCTGCCTGCGCGGCGCTGCTGATCCTAATCGCGGATTATGCCCACATGCTGTATTTGAGATCCAAGATGGTATTGTAGTCGCATCCGATCAGCACATGCCTCGGTGCAGCACATTGAAACCCTGACGTCTATTGCAGCCTCCTGGCCCGTTTCCATGGCCCGTCATCGGCAACACGTTTCAGTTACCCGATAACAAGCCATGGATATGCTTTGAAAAGCTCTCAAGGCACTACGGCTCGCCCCTACTTACCTACTGGATTGGGAGGCAAGTGACCAGCTCTTCATACCGAACCGGATATCCAGCTAAGCTTCCATCCAAGGAATCCAACCATCTGGATCAATGATGCCTGGGCTGCTTCCGAGCTGTTCGAAAAGCGAGCAGGCATCTATTGCTCGCGTCCACGCATGCTTGTCTTCGCCGAGCTCGGTGCTGGCCAGAAGAATCTTCTCAACATGTATACGGAAACACAGGCCGGACGAGACCGCTGGCGGGTTCACCGTAAGCTGATGCACGCCGGCGTCGGCATTCAGCAAGTCCGCAAATACCGCACCTTTCAGGATGATGAGAGCAAGGTCGTTGCGTTGAACATGCTCTCTAGCCCCGAACGGTACGTCGAACACTTCGAGCGCTACGCCACCAGTGTAGTGAGCATCATTGCGTTTGGTCGGAGGGTGGAGAGCCCAGAAGACCCCATCATCACGGAGGTTATTGCGGCGATGCACTTGGCTGCTGATCTCAACGTCCCAGGTAAACCTACCAAGCAGCTCCCCGAAGCACCGCTGGCATTGGCCGGTAGACTGACTCGCGTGCTGTCCAGGCAAGACATTTCCCATGCTCATGGAAACTTTCCCATGTAAGTGCAGCCTCCACGCCGCGCCCTTCTCCCCGCTATCTGTCCCTGAACTACATCTCAACCGAGTGGGGCCCCTCAATCTCATGCCCGCCCGTTCTAGTGCTCGCTCGATTCCCAAACGAAATCGCTCCCTGGAAGCACGGCCTCGGGTCCCGCGGCCGCAAAGGCGCGCACCGCTTCTTCTACGCGCTCGCCACCGAAGCCGCCGCCAAGCCGGGCCACGACGACAGCTTCGTCAAGCACCTCGAGCGCGAAGCGCCCAAATACTCACTGGACCCCGAAGAAGTGTCCTCGCTCACCGGCAACCTGTTCGGCGCGGGCTCCGACACCTCATCCTCAACCCTCATCACCTTCGTGCTCGCATGCTGCGCCTTCCCCGAGACGCTGCCGCGGGCGTGGGAGGAGCTGGACAGGGTGGTCGGATCCGGCCGGTCGCCGCGCTTTGATGACGAGAACGGGTTGCCGTACGTGCGGGCGTTTGTGAAGGAGGTGCTGCGGTGGAGAAGCGTCGCAATTATCGGCGGGCAGCCGCACGCGCCGATACAGGATGATTACTACAATGGCTACTTGATCCCCAAAGGCGCGTGGATACAGGGCAATGTGTGGGCGATCCATCACCACGAGCGCGAGTTCCCGGATCCGGACCGCTTCGCGCCGGAGCGTTACCTGCAGGGGAGCGATTTGGCAAGGCCGTTTCCGGGAGAGCGCGGGTATATGACGTTTGGGTGGGGCAGGAGGGTGTGTTCGGGGCAGGCGTTGGCCGAGCAGGGGACGTGGCTGAGTGTAGCGAGGATGTTGTGGGGTTTCAAGATTGAGAAAGCACTGGACGCGGAGGGGAAACAAATTCCGGTGGATATCAATGACTACACGTAAGCATATCCCAGACCAGCGAACTGATTCTAGGCTTGAACACTGACACTCAAAGTAGAAATGGCCTGAACTGGAGACCCCGGCCGTTCAAGTGCAGCATCAGACCGCGGAGCAAAGCGATTCAGGAGACGATTGAGCGTGAAGGGAGGCGGGCACTTGAGGATCTGCAGAAGTACACCGGATCAACAGAATACAGGATGTCTTTGTTTGCCAAGAGAAAGCAATGAAGTTCCTCTGAGGAGAATGGCTCTAAAATCCAGGAGCTGTCTCATGACATTGTGGTAATGCACTTGGTCAGAGGAGAAGGCTTGATCGGCCGTGAGACTCTTTGCGAGCCGGTTTCACGAAGGCGAAGTCATTTCAGAATCAGTCAAAGAAACGCCAAGCACTCCATCCAGCTTTCAGATGAGGAATCAAATACTTTACATCCGCGCTGAGGCTGCTTCATTTGGGAGTGCATGCATTTAAGCGTGTGGTAATACCTGCTAACCGCTTTTGTTAGATGTTACAGGAGTTTGTTATCGGGACTTGCGCTTTCAACTTAATGCTGCGCAAGCGGAGTATCCTTTGTTTATGTGCATTGATTACATTAACTGCAGTAGAGGCATCATATGTACTGGTCCATTATCATATTCCGTGAAGCTCAAAACTCGTTGATTACACGGACCCGCCATCTGCACCTGCCTTTACTTGGAAATAACAGTAGTACGTCCCTGCATGGAAAGCTCCTGGACGACGCAGCCCTGAGTGCACTTGGGGTCAGGGAGGCTGTCAACACCGTCGGCGAGGTATGCCTTGCCGTCGTTGGTGAGGACACTTTCCAGATGTCAGTTCAATCATGACACTTCCACCATGAATTCTCGCACTTACCCAGCAGGGAAAGTCCAGAAAACCTCAAACCATGTGAAATCAAAAAGCTCGCTGGCGTCAAATTGGAATTCGATGTTCTTGTTGGCGTCGCAGACAAATTTTTCGTGGATGTTGGTGCTGCTGCCCTCACAGTGGCTCGGCTGGTCCTCGACACTGTTCTGGATGTTGAAGGAAACAGCAAGGTTGCCATCAGTGACATTCCAAGTAAGGCCCTGGACGAGCAAGGTCGGGGTCGGGGTGGTGGCGACAGGGCCAGAGGGAAGGGCCAGGGCGCCGGCGGCGGAGGCAAGGACAGCGAGGGTGGTAGTGAACTGCATTTTTGCTGTTTTACGGAAGCGAAGGTAGTTTGGTTGAGAGAATGTGTCCTGTGGAGATGGAATGTTTGGTCGTTGGATGCTTCCCAATGCTGAATGAGGGTCATATATATACACTGATATCTTCCCTGCAACACGAGGTTCGGTGAAGTGCTTTCAATTGGAGCTAGACAGCGGAGCCCGATACGGGCCAGCTATTGCATAGTTTGGCTACATTCCGTATGGATAATGACCTTAATGTGGTCCGGCCGCTTCCTTGGGGCTAAATTTAGCATGCTCGGGCCTCCAGAAGCCGGATATTTCATGTGGACTCGGGCGACATGGACAGGCGAGTATTGGTCTCGATGGAGCTCCCATCGTATTTCGCCTGTCAACTACAACCTTAATAGCCAAGAATATTCGAGACAACGTTTTCAAACGTCACAACCTACCAAAAGAGGTTCGGTTGCCCCTTGCCAGATGCAACTCTGAGTCCGGGAGATACGCCGGCCACTCCCGTCCGTTCCGCGGCGAATCACGCTTTTTAGAGTATTGATCGCCATCCAAGCTCTGTCAAGTCTTCCAAGGCGAAGTATCCATCGCTTATGGGTGTCTTGTCCACGTCGGTTAGCGGTGATCCTCAGTTCGTGTAATGGTGTAATGGGCGACAATTTGGCAGGTCCAAAGTATGAAAGGGATATTACGAAGGCATGATCTCCGCTCGCATTGGCTGAGGCTAGCTGAACAAGTGGGCATCTTTCATGGGGCATCGACCTCGAAGAAAGGCCGAGCACCCTGGCGGCACGGGGAGAGTTGCCGTTCCTTGAGATCCAGGGCATGTAGGCAAAGTCGGGACAGCGCACGGATCAGTCCAGTCTGGTACTTAAGCGACGCCAATGTCGTGTGGTCCCTGCTTGGCGAAGTAGGGCTGAGCTAGTGTGGCGCCGGTGAAGCGGTGTTCGCTTTACATTCATAAGGCTGAAGATTTAAGCGCGGCGAGGACTGTTCGGCATGGATCAGCTAAGGAATTCTTTCAACTTCAATCGGCACGACCGGTAGCTCTAGCTGTCGGCGTATTACCTCCAGATTTGAAACTCACGACTTTTGCATTGGCGGGAGCCGCACCAAAGGGCCTGCGTTCCTATGTAAACTTTGGCAAGGTCCGTACGCTTCGTCCTTTACTGGCTCTTTAGATGATGGAAACACGCACTCGCTATATTCTTCACATTTAGGGAGAAAGTACGAGGAAGACACATTAAGGAAAGCTGATTGAGACATGCAAGGTTCATATTTACAGTGCCAGAGACTGGTCTCTATCTACATGCCCCCATGGATACCTTCCGTGTGATCCATTTAGATGTCAATGGTGACCTCACTGGTCTGGTCGCAAACCTTGTCGTTCGGACCGTTGCCGCCGGCAGTGCAGACGACGGGGATCTTGCCGTAAGCCCCAGCAGCGTCACTTCAGAGCGTGTTAGTCCATCGAGCATTTGCGATTTCGAGGTAATTACGCACCTAGTGACACCCTTGAAGAGCGTGAGAGTATATTCGGAGTTGGCGCCATCAATGTGCCAGCTGAAGGCCGAGCCGGGGCAGGCGATCTGGCGGGAGCCGAGCTGAGCATCAGAGGCAGTGCACTGAACGCCGTCGACCGTGAACTGGGCCATTTGGATGCCTATTGGGGTTCACCATCAGAATAATTCTTCTTTGGACATCAGGACGCGCTCACCGTTGTTGTCACGGATGGTGGCGTCAGTGATCTTGGCGGCGGCGGCAAGGCCGGCGAAAGTAGCGGTGGCAGCGAAGAACTTCATTTTTATGGATGGTTGGTTGGTCTGGTGGGAAAAGATCGATATAAATGATTGGATGTTTGAGTGGTTGGATTTTGTTGTCGATGGAATGCTACAGCCTTCCTGCAGAGATGTTTATATACCCCAAAGAAGAGCCCCTTTCCCGCTTTTCTTGAATTGATCAACATATCAGCCTTACCATCCTACCGCATCAACCAGCCATTGTGATGTGGACATGATCAGCTGGGCGTGCAACTTGGTGGGACCTGCACCCAGCATACGAGGTGATCAGCAGAGCTGCGCGTCCAGCAAATGGTGTTCAAGTTGTGGGTGGCCTGGAAATCTTCCATTCTGTGGGGCTACCGTCTTCCCAGCACGAATCCCTCCCATCCCGCCTACCAGTCGAGCTGTAAGCTGTGCCATCAGGGCCCGGACCGATATCGCAGGAGGATGTGTTGTTGACTGAAGAGGGTCATGAAAGGCCGAGGTGCTGTGGAAGAAGAGCGAGTATCGGAAGCGTACTTTTGCTGATGGAAATTGACAAGTGATTGTGACGGCTGCGACTCCAGCACATAGCCTGCTCCTGATGTTGCACTGCGGGGGATGAAACATCGCACCGTACAAGTGCTGCATCACTTACATATCCGCCTATGAGCGGCCAGCATAACAAACGAACATAAGTGGAGTCGGAACCGACGGAGCGCTGTTGATCCCAGAGTGCTGTTATTTTTAGTAGAAGCCACGTCTTTTGTGCAAAGGAAAAGGAGAAATACGATGTTAGGCGCAGGAAAACTGTGCTTCCCTAACGCGGCATACGTCAGAGAACATTATGGGAAATGTCTTAAGACGCTGACGCTAATTGATCCACGTCATATACTTCCAGCCTTACTCGGCAGTCCATTTAGGTCATGCATGCATCATCAGACTGCCAATGCTAGAATTTCATCTCCGCATGAACGGGTCTGAAGTGTTGTGATAAAAGGAAAATCTGGTTTTCGGATGTCATCTACATCTACTACGGGGACTGGCAAATATCCACAGCATGTAGCCTTGCTGGCCGCGGATTATCCGTAGAGAAATTATGATAGCCCGAATTCACCGAGCAGCCCCGCGTTAGTCCTCCCACGCAGGGCGATTAGCTTCGGTCTTGAGCAGCTTTGATCAATCCAACCAGTGTTTTGTGGGACCGATACCGTGCAGGGCCGGAGCGGGAGTCCACACCACGGTCACTAGACGCTTTGATGTTCAAAATAGGGGTAGAGCATTGAGTCTCGTTCAGCATCCATCAGTTACTTGCTACTTGCCGTAATACATTCCATTCTCGAGCTTGAGGGACAGGTGCCGATCTTACGCAGCCGCTGCTCCGCGCTAGAAAGTTTATTCCGTATTGCGTCTCCTGGTGCAGCGACGAAGCTCGTGATTCTGCTCTACGACTCCGGATTCAGAAGAGCAACAGCCCCGAAACTTGCGGTCGTGGCAAAGCACCAAGCACCGCTCCCGTCGCATTTTGCATGTGTTCTTTCCTCTCTCCCTATCTCTCTAAAATGCCTTTCTAACATATGAAGTACTCGATCTCCCGTGGTATGAGTTCTGAGCTTAAACGAATCGTTGTTTTCTTGCTCGGTGCGGCTGATGGTCTTCCCGCAGTCTAGAAAAATCGGTGAGTCGGGTAGTCACATTGGACAAGACCAAACAGCGGTCAGAAATGCGGCGCATGAGGGAGGTTTGCAGTATCGTATCTTTTCGAGGTTTGGATGATCGGACTGCAGAGGGAATCTAGCCAAGCATGAGGGTAAATCTGTCAAGCCAACCTCTTTAGTAGTCAGTCAACAAAGGAAACCTAAGAGCGTGCATAGAAAGGGACTGATCGGAGGGCGTCTCTGTGGCTTCTGGGCTAGAATTACCATGTCTCAAGGCTAGACAATAATTACATTGTAGGTGAACCAGACCTTGCTTGAGGGTGCCAACTCACAAATGCGTTGAGGCAAAGTCTCGGTGAAGAACGCACAGAAGCCGGAGTGGCCCACATGCCATTAGTAATATCTCGGCGCAAGCATGGCCATTTCCTTCATCACCCGAGCGGACCGCCATCGGTGTCCTTACTCTTGATCGTCACGGCGGTACCCCCGTATTGGAAGGGCCCGACAACGGGGCGGGCGCGGTCAGCCCAAGCTGATGATGGGAGTATCCTCAGCGGGTCCAGTACTTCACATAGAAGGGTATCAGTTCGAAGGCTCTAGGGGAAGTCTGACGCGTCCTCATCATACTCTCGTTGTGGTCCAGTCTCGAGCTAACGAAGTGCAAAACTTTCTGTAGGCCATAACTTGGCAAAGAGGATTCAGAAGATAGGATTGCGTCATCATAATCTGGTAGCCAATAATAAGCGAGCGCCAAAAAGGGGTTGAAAGGTCAAACGATGCTACCCTTCGCATTTCCTGATCTGATACTATCGGCAGGTCGGCCCGGCGTGCTGCCCACGATCCGAAAAGCGAGGGTGCCAGGACCGGATATCAACGGTACCTCCCCTAAGGGCTCTTTAGAAGACATTTTTCCACATACTTTTATACAACATGATTGCTGTTTCCTCCGCACATAGAACTCCACAATGGCACTCTTTCGATCGGCCCTTGCCTCACCTGCCACGCACCTGACACTCAGTTTTACAGACATCACAAGCTCAACAGAGAGCCTCCTGACGTACTACGAGACGAAATACTCACGAGGGCACTTGTGGAAGGAATCTCGGTGTCTGCAGCATCCGTGAAGGTGTATGTGCTCAACGGGTCAAAATAAATTTCCGCCCAGAACGCTCCCCTTATTTTCGCTTACGATGTATAGCCGCTTGCCATCGCAGTAATTCAGTAATAGCAGTTGTCCTCTTGCAACTACCATCTCTTCTACTTTATCCGTTCGCCACACCGTAACACCCTTGATTTCAGCTTTAACTCGTTGTTGCGGAATAGGCACACGATAGCGGTCAGCTACTTTCTTGTTCCTTTTCAAGTGCAGACGCATGCCCAGTTCCTATCATTTTGCGCGTCAGCTACCCACACCTCAGGCTCAGAAGACTATTCCCTGACTGACCCGTCGACAACGCAATGAGCCTTCTTTCTCAAGTTGCGGCATGTGGTCGCACAAGTGCTAGAGGCCGCACAGTTCACAGCGCACACATCGACAAAGCTGCATCAACAAAGGCTTTGTCAGCACCAAAGTTAGGTCAAAGGCTGGCGAAAAGTCGGGCTAACGCACCCAGTATCCGTGGCTTGAACGCAGTGCTGGCCCCTTTGTGAGCATGCCCTCACACCTCCAACCGCGCAATTCTCATTGCCGTTGGACCAGGAATAGGCCGAGGCACTGTGTGCCAGATTCAGCACGAAAAGACCGAAGATCGACTGGGGACGCATGGGAAATATCTGCTGTAGCGCCGGAGTGTAGAAGAGAAAGAGTAACACTACCCTAGAAGCTTTTATAAGGAGGAGAACCTCGATTCATGGGCTGTAGAGATCGTATAGCGGAGATTGTTGAAAAAGCCCGACCGGGTAACACCGCGCTTCAATGTAGGCAGTATAAGTGTTTGAAATGTCCCAGTCTAATCGCTGCGCCTTCTGATTGAATTCATGGGCCTCATGCCCGAACGCAAAAACCGCCGGCACAGACATCTTGCCATTACATGCAACAGCACAGGTTGAGAATACACGCCGAGAAGTGATTACGGTCGGACGACGAAGCCCCGTAACGCCATACTGGTGAATGTTCTATCGGCCCGAAGCGAGTGGTTTTTATTACTGTCATTGCGGCTAAGTTCTCGGAATTTGGAGGGCTGCGGGAGCATCATGGAACCTTTCCTCACTCTATACTCCATGGTACCATGTATCCACGTACGCAAACAAGATTTGCTCATGGCATTGAGCCATCGTTGCGACGCAGGAAGACTGTATACTACACTAGAGGGCCTTGGTGAAGCTGCAAACTATTTAACGAGGGCCAAGAGGCGCAATACCACATTCGGACGTTCTCGTTCGGGCTACTAACCGCTATTAATACAGCACACAGAACCGTCCGCATTCGAGCGAGAGGCCATTGTGGAATGGAAATAATTAGTGAGGTAGCCATCTCTATTTACTCAAACTGCATCCCACAAATGTGACTAGCAATGCCCCTCAGTCCGCAAATCCCATCTACAGCACCAACACGATCCATCACTTGCAGAGCAAGCGACTACTGAACGATGCCTAGTCATCCCGCTCCGCTCCCGTCCATTCACCACTTCATTCAACCCTCTTCCTCAACACGACCTCCAGCCCCGGATTCGTCACCGTAAACGTATCCCTCCACCCGCGCTCGAACCGGTCCGCCTCCGCCTCCCCCTGCGCGACCTCGACATCGAACCGCGTCACCACGGCCGCCACGACCGCGCGCATCTCCGCATATGCGACCGCCTTCCCCGCACACGCGTACGCGCCGCGCGAGAAGGGCGCGAACGGCGCCCTCTCGTCGGTGACGTCGATGCCCAGCTCGCCGAACCGCTCCGGGCGAAACGCGTCCGCGTCGGGGCCCCAGAAGCGCGGGTCGCGGTGCAGCGCCCACGTCGGGACGGCGACGAGCGTGCGGGGCGGGATAAAGACGCCGTCCGGGCTGTCTCTGCTTTCGTTGCCGTACGCGGGGACGGTGATGCCACTCGCCGGCGTCTCGCGCACCAGGGCGCCGCAGACGGGCGGCCGGAGGCGGAGGGCTTCGTTGAGGACGGCGTCAAGGTAGCGGCACGACGCGAGGGAGCGGGCGGAAGTGTCGGGCAGGGCGGCGAGCGCGGCGCGGAGGGTGGAGAGGGCGGCGGGCGAGCGGGAGAGGTGGTAGAGAGCGGTGGTGATGGCGGAGGAGGTGGTATCGGAGCCGGCGATGATGAGGAGGACGGAGTCGCTGAGGAGGGAGGCTTGCGTTTGGCGCTTTGCGGAGCTGCTGGAGGAGGAGGAGCCGGAGGCGTTGTGGATGAAGCTGTGGACGAGCCAGCTGGCCATGTCGGTATGGTGGGAGGTGGATGGGTTGAACGTCTGATAATGCGGGGGTTAGCGGGGTGCGAGGGCTGGTTGTGCAGGTGGGTGGGTAAACGGACTTGTTGTTTTTGTTTCATGGTATGGTGGCACCAATGGTGGAAGGCGGCTAAGGGGTTGGACAGGTTCATCTGGATGATCATCTTGATGAGCCAGGGCACCGGACCCAGGATGCCGAATAATTTGATCATTTCGTGCAGGGTTTCAACGGAGGTAGTCTGGCCGTCTATTTCAACAATGCCTTGTCCACGTTTGACCATGCCGAAGTCTTGATTGTAAGCAACGCGGCCCATGGCGTCAAATGTTAAGTAGCTGATCCAGTCCGTAAGGTTGATTGGTGTGCCAGAACGCTCATCGAAAGCTTTTATCAAGTCGTTAACGACTTCTTGAATGCGCGGCTCGTAATCAGCGAGAGCTGCGGGAATGTCAGAACATGCGTTGATAATAGTTTTGCCGGCGTCTTGCCTTTGCTGCTGAATCCTCTGTCGAGGATCCGTCGACGAAAGGAGTGAAGAGAAGGATCACGGAGGAGAAAGACAGACTTGTCTTCCTCTTTCATCATGATATCATGGTCATACCAAGGTCCTTTCGTGCATTGTGACCTTGCACCGTAAAGTATAGGGATTGCGTTCGGATTCAGGATGGAGATTTCTCTTGGGCCAGTGCGGACGTAGTCTCCATACTGCTGGTGCATTGCCCTGATGTCAGTTGCAAGCCGGATATTGCTCTTGATTGCTAGGCGTGCGCGGTAGAAATTGGTGACCGCAGCCTGCCACGGACCTGGAAACCCGCGGATAGGTGATAAGAGGAGACGATACAAGACGGTGCTGCTGAAGAAGCCGAGTAAGAAGGCGGCTGAGATTGACAAGGTCTTGATGACGGCTATAGTTGTGTCGTTGCCGCGCAGGAGCATTGAGAAAGTGCAGACGAGAGAGAAACACCACAGGCCTGCAATTCGCCAGCCATAGTTATCCAGGTACAGATGAAACGTCGCTAAATGCAAGGCTACTCCAAGTAACGCTGAATTCGAGGCCAAGGCTGTCGGGAAGTACGAGCCTGAGATAGCATTCATGGCATACAGATGCAGCTTTCTGATTTTCTGTGGAGATAGGAACCAAGGTAGAATTCCTGCAAACAAGCCGCGGGCCATTGAGCTTTTGAACTTTCAATGTTCGTTCGCCTGCTGCACCAAAACCGATCCAAGAAGCGACAACGCCACGTATTACGTGAGAAATTAGCTACATGCTTTCGGGGACAATAAAGCGGTCAGTGACGGCCTGCAGAACGCAGCTATCACAAACAAATAGATCCTGACAAGGTAAATGTTCAGTAACGTGACCGAGTAGCTGTGGGCTGGACACTTGGAAACTACCCGGAGAAATATCAACCTTAGCATGAGTTCAGACCATCGTTTAGACCGGTATTTAAATAGTCAATCCTAGTAGAGACCGTTAAAGCGCGTCACTTCCCAATGATGTATGAATCGCAATGGAAAATACCAAGCCCTGCTCTTTCTTTCTTTCTTTCTTAACATCCAACTTCTCTCCTCCTTCACCACCACTCAACTCGTCACCAACACAGCCACACTCCACGCCGGCAACTCCAACGCAAACGTTCCGTTGCCCCCACTCAGTGTGCTCTTGACCGGCTGCACGACCTCACCCGCCGTATCGCTATTCTCCGCCCTCTGCGCGCCCGACAACGTCGTCAGCGTCCCCGCCGCGGCCCCCGGCACACTCACGCTCACATTCTGCGCATTCGCACCATAGTTCGCCAACTTGACATACGTCGCGCTGGAATCCGCCGACCCGCTCCAATAGACCGGCCCGAACGCCGAATCCGAGGCAATCGCCCGCGTCTCCGTGCCCCAGTTCTGCGCGAACATCTGCTGGACGTAATAGCTCGTGCTCCTGACGACGCCGTCGGGGGCCTGCGAGAAGCCGATGAGGTCGGGGGTCCACTGCGTGCTGTTGAAGAGCTGCAGAAGCGGGGCGTACGTGCTCATAAGGACGACGTCGGCGTTGCGCTCGAAGCCGATCATGTAGACGGCTTCGGCGACGGAGCACGCCATGAAGGGGAGGATGTTGCGCGTGCCGCTGGCGTCCGAGTAGCACGAGAACTCGCCGACGAAGATGGGCTGCGAGCGGTTGTAGTGGTCGAATTGGGAGAAGTTGGCGACGAGGTCGGTCTCGGAGGCGTACGTGTGGTAGTCTTGCATAACGCCGGCCGGGAGGGGAGATGGGAGGCAGGAGGCGTCCGCAGCGGAGGCGATGATGGTTATGTCCGGGTATGCCGCGTGGATTGCGTTGTAATAGATGGTGAAGCGCTCCGGATAGCTTTCGCAGCCGCCGCCTGGAGGTGGGAGATGGAGTTAGTACGATTATGCTACCGGCGAGGACGGCTATGCAACGTACCCAGATAGTCTTCGTTACCAATCTCAACATGGGTGAGGTTGAACGGGCTCGAATACCCCAAAGAAGCGCGCAGCGAGCCGTAGTTGGAGGAGGCGTCTCCCAGCAGGAACTTCGTGCACCAAAGTTATCAGCATTGTCCAAAGTTGGGGCCAGGGAAATATACCTCCAATTCATTCAGAACCTCCTCGACATACGGTGTGAGCGCGTCACCAGTGATAGGCGTATTGCCGCCGGACTCCAATGCGAAGCCATCCCACACACCAAGAATGGGAGCAAGACCCATATCCTCGCACCATTCCATGTACTCTATCAGACCTGTGCTAAGCATTAGTGAGATACTTTAGAGGCTCGGCAGAATGCATACCGAGCTCATCCGTATTGGGGTAGCCCCAGGTGCCTGGCTTTCAGTCAGTACGTGATCCGGCAAAACACAAAGTGGACGATTGAAGGTGATGGTTACAAACCCTGGCGGCCTGGGCGATCTTGCAGCGGTCCAATTGTCTCGTTCCACTTCCAACGGTTATCCTCACTATATCCTTCTCTGAGAAACGATTAGTCGTATTCCGCGCCCGCTCCAGAAGAAGCCAAAACACACAGGTTATTACCACCGGGGAAGCGCAGGAAGCTTCCTCCAACATCATTCAAAACATTGGCAATGGATGGCTTCAACCCATTGGGCCGCGACTTGAAGGTCGTCGGATACAAGGTAATGAGATCGAAATGCAGAGTGGAACCGGCGGTGCTCTCGCCGTCGAACGTGAGGGTCCAGAGGTTGTTACCGTCGGGAGCCTGGTCGCTCTCGAAGCTAGTCTCATAGTAGCTATAGGCGCTCGAGTTGCTGGAGATGCCAGAAATCGTCGTAGTGGCATATTCGATTCCGGTGTAGTTGCCCACAAGCTTGATGGTGACGTTACCGGAGTAATCGCCCTTGACGAAGAACGAGGTGGAGTATTGATCCGCATTTACCGGCACGCCCCAATAGCCTTCATTGCTGAATCCAACGTCGCCAGTCGTGCCGTCTGGGACTGCAACGGCCAACGAGTAGGGAATGGCCGTGGACAGAGGGTTGTTGGAGTCGACCGTTAGGTCGACGTCGCCCACCGCAGCGTACGCGGTCAGGTTCTGGTCATTGCCTTGGAAGCCATTGTTGCGGAGAAGCTGGCCGTGGATGCCGCCATCACCGGAGTGGTTGATGTCCTGGGA